>VZRS01001554.1:405114-638851 GCA_013398055.1 Ifrita kowaldi | reverse complement strand
GAAATCTTTATTTTTGACTACTTGAGGAGATTTTTCCAAGACAAATGAATTTTTTGCTCTCTCATCCTGCTGCTCCTCCCAGGTGCCAAGGAAATTGTAAACAAGACTAATAATGGGAGGGAAATCACTTCCATGTAAAGTGGTATTCTGGAGTAAAAGGACTTGTGGAGTTCTTGTTTCTTCCCCCAAGCAACATCTCATTCTTACCTGGGCCATGATCTCCAGGGAAAACTCTGATCACAGCAATGATACAACATCAGAAATAAGTCATTAAAACACCTCACACACAAATCTTTTATTCTGCAAGGAAATGGAAAATGTTGAAGGATCACCACAAATGAGAATAAGCAGACTAATTTTTACAGAAATTCTTTCCGTATCATTCCCTTACAGTGCCATCGTTGACCTGCACATGTTGATATTTGCTTTTTGAACTGACTTTTACCCTGAGGCTGCTAAAGCCTCTCTGCCCTCAGAAGTGCCACCCAAAGTGCCACTGGATTCCAGGCCCTCTGAGCTCAGAGCTGCTGTGCACTGTGCCGGCCCACAGCCCTACAAGCACACAAGGAATTTTTTTCCTATGAAGAGAAACACCAGAAAATTGAATTACTGTGCTAACAGGAGCAAATAAAATGTATTTAGAAAAGGAACGCATAGTGATATTATCTAATTAAAATTATTCAGACTTGCTTTGCACTGTCAGTGTTTTGAAGAAGGATAGCAGGTAGTACAGTATCTAGTGCCTGTGAATTTATTAGTGTTGAGCTTTAACCCTACAACTGTCAGCTCTGATTGGAAAAATTACGTTCAAGGTTTTGTAGCAAGAAGTGATTAAGTGCATTTACAAAGTGAGGACATCCGTTCCCAAGCTGCCTAACATCAATTAAAGGAGGCCAAATTAAATCGATGTTCTAATTCTACAAAATTAATGGTAACTTTTTTTTAATAGATGTAACAACATTTCCCTGAGGTCCTGTAATAAATTCTTATCACAGCAACTCATGTAGAAAGTAAATGGTTTCCTATCCATGAAAATGCCATGTTTAAAACCAGTTATGGGAACGATGACAATAGGGTTCCTAATGGTTCCAGTGCTCTTCCAGGCATTTTATACTTGATTTAATGTTTGAGAGTCCTTTACTCTTAAACATGAGGAAAGCATGAGGGAAAAAACATTCTTCTCATCACAGAAGTATTAATTTTTTCGCATTAGTTCATTTTAAATAGAGCATTCCCCTAAACTCATGGGATCAGGAGCTAATTAAGGTTACTTGTAATTACTTTTAATCAAAATATAGTCATATGTCTTCACTTTACATCATTTTATAAAAGGCAAAAGGGCTTTTTAATTTGTTTTTTTGGGGGGTTTGTTTTGTTTGGTTAGTTTTGGTTTCAAGCGTTGGGTGGCACAAACCAAATATTTCAATTTTCCATATCATCATTCCTGCTCAGGAAATGAAGAGAGCAGAGACATTTCAGATGCAGTTTTGCAATCTAGAAGCTGAGGTGAAGGCACCTACTCCTTATGGCAGAGTGTCCCAGGGCCACTGGCTGTGAGTGGTAAGGAATTAGATACCACATCACCTGTGGGAGAAGAGGCTGAATTAATGGCTCATATGGTGTCTAAACTTTCGCATTCTCTCTACCATAATGCTCTTATAATTATTAGAAAAGATACATTTGACTACTCTCTATGGCTCCTTTAATTTAGTATTTAAAGCATTAAGTAAAGAGCCATAAACCAAAATTTCTGATAGTTACAGCCACATTCAGGAATATTTGACACTGCCACTAACACTTTCTGGAGGATCTCTCCTAAAACACTGTCCTGAGCAGAATCATAATTGAATATATCATCCGTATTACAATGAATAAAGTATTTCTTGAAAGCTTAACTGAAACAGGATTTAATTAATCTGCCTGTTTGGTTCAGCTTTCTGTTTATGTAAGTCCAGGCCTTACCCTGCTACAGGGCTTTTCTTCTGAAAAGTACAACCAGTACTCAATTGCCTTCTTGAGTTAAGTCCATGCCGGACAAACTAAACTAATTAACACAACTCAGTTGTTGAACACTGATTTTATAAATTCAGCACACTCTTGGTATCGATTTAAAATGCTGTTTTGTGACACAGGTTTTGCAGTGATGCTTCAAAATTCATTAAACACCACAGATATTTCCTCCAAGAACATTATTCTGGTCTCCTGACAATCGGTGGCTTTACCAACATGTAATCATCTACGTTTTTCTGTAGATGCCCTTGTGTTATTTGTCAGAATAAATCATCTAGAGCTCAAACACGATGCTGTTTTCAATTTCGTGTTTTCAGAAGTCCTGCTGAATGTGAAGAGCTGTTCAGCTGGGAGCTGCTTTGCCTCCCCAGAGAAGTTACAGCAAAAAACATTCGCTGAATCCAGAGCAGGAAAGAAATTCTCATGTTATGTTTGAAGTCTAAGAATGTAAAGCCTGCATGAAAAAGTAATCGAATTTAAAAGATTGAACTCTTTGAGCTTCTCTAGATGGTTTGGAATCTACTCTGAATTTCTTCAAATCCTACTCAGGACAATATTCACTGTGTCCTTTGGGAACAAAGGGTAGTAAGGAAGAAGGAAATGAGATACAGCGAGGAGAGCGATTTTGAAACCAACTGCTGGGAGTTACTCTGTTGTAGAAACCCTGTAAAGATGATTCTGAAGACTTTATCCTAGTCCCAAAATCATAAACTCCCAATCCAGCAATGTCCTTTAGTTAGGAGAACACTTCAGTAATTCAGCAAATAATTCATCATATGCGAATAATTCATTATAATGTGAATAAAGCACTTCCAGACTACAAGTAATTGGAAACTCTTTACAAGACCAGAAATTGAAATCATGTTTCATTGGCAAAGAGATGTGGAACTGCTGGGGAAAAAAAGTGCCTTAAAAAGCAACAGCACACCCTGGGCTGCCTCTGTCATCTGCCGCTTCCTGAGATCTTCCCAAAGCAAGGAGTGCCTTCCCCTACCACAGGCATGTTTTAATTATGACCTCTGAGAAAACTCAAGAAAAGGAAATATTTTGGCAATGCCTTGCTGATCCTTCTTCAAAGTTGCCATTAGTGAGGAGGAGAAAGGGCCTATTTCACCCCTTACTTCTCAGCTCCCCACTTTCCTCCAGTACATGAGAGACTCTCCCCAGTCTACTCATTTATTTTCTCCTCCTCTGTCATGCTGGGCAGCAGTTTCTCTCTTTTTCTCTCCCAGAAGCAGCTACACCAGTACAGGTACTGCTGTTCACCTTCCCAGGATCCAGCTCATGAAAAGCAGGAGACAAAGAACAATGCTTATTTTTCTCTCGCCCCTATTACAGCAACATCAACATTTCCCCAACCAACCACTACAGTTTTAAATCACCTCAAACTCTCCCTGGGTTTTTACAGAAGGGCAGGAAAGACATTTGGTGGCTGTTAAACATGAATGGGAAAGCAAAATATTTTAGTACTTCAGCCAAAAGAATAAACCAAACACACACTGCCCCCAGACACCCCTTCAGAATTCTGGTTATTCACCTCTGCAGTGAGTGTTGCTGCTAAGTAAATTGGTTTTTAAATGCACAACGTGAACGGGCAGCAGCACCTTTCCACAACTTCCTAGTGAAGTCCCAAACCAAAATGCTGCTTGGCTCACAACTGCCTTATCTATGAATAGATGTTACCTATATGAACAATTATTTTTTATAAATACATTATTTCCCCTAAACATAAACCCCTCATGCTCTGTAAGTGCTGAATCAATGTGTTTGCACTGATGGAAACATTCCCTTTGTCCTGCCGTGGAGCTTATGGTTTGTTTGCTCCAAACTACTCACATTTCACGCAGAAACTTTTCCCAGAATATCTCTTTTGCCCATTTTGTGCACAATGTTAAGCAGCAGTTTAATGAATAAGAAATTCAGTCTTTTCTGCATTTTCACATATAAATTAAAGCTGTGGAACTAAATACCCTGTGGAAAGATATCCTTTTTTTTGGCCAGACACTGCAGTTCCCAGACTGAGACCTTTATCTGTTTAAAAGTGACATGTGGGGACTGATTATTAACAATTTAAACTCCCCTTTCTCTTCCTCAGCTTCTGCCACCTTCTACCTAAATTGAGATCACGTTCACTGCTCTTAAAACCTGGCACGGTTCCATTAAGGCCCAGCTCCATTAAAGTTTATGAAGCTCTGCCAATTTACATGGCAGAGAATTTGGCCTGTGATTTGTTTAAAGGTTATAAGCCTTGCCTGCAAATACTACAATTCCAGGTGGAATTCCGCTGCTCTTTAATTTATACAGCTGCCCATGTCAGCCAAAAGGTCTTTACTTTAGACTCTAAATGAAATAGATGAAAATGTTAACCACCTTTTGGTGTTCTTATAGGCACTTAAGAAAGGAATTTTTATCGCATTAATTTACATTGTACCTCTGAAATTTCATCTTTTGCCCTTGCTGCTGTAAATCATTTCTGTTCAATATCAAGAGAAAAGAAAACTTTTTTTTTTCACCAATTATAGAAATAAAATAAAAGGCAGAAGTTTATTCACTCTACTTTTTACTAACGGAATTTCCAGTATAGGTTTTCAGTGTATAAACTGAATAACCACCTCTACTCCTGCTAACGTGATCTAGAATAATTAGTCAAAGGAAAGAGAACAGTCCCCAAACAAATTTCACCAGGCCTGAGGATGGAAGGAAACCTTCGTAAGAATCAGAAAAAAAGTTACTTTGAAACGTCTGGCTCCTTATTTTAAACAGCCAATGGTGAATATTAATGTATTTACAGCTAAAACTTCCTTTTGATGTTTTCCTATGAGTACACTTCTTTTGTTAACTATGTACTTCATAAACATGCCAATTGTTGCCCATGATTTTTCCCAGCATACAGCCAAGGAATACATCCAGTTTTATTGGGAAGAGCGTGCAAAGGCCTTCTGAATGTTAGTCCTTGCAGAAGGAAGAGATTTATCTTCAAACAAAGATCTACTTAAATATGTTTGTGACAGCTGAGGAATTTATCTCCAATTCTTTTTGCCTGTGGTGTGCCACATTGCTATTTTCCCCACAGCAGCATGCAAGAAGCAAACTAAGATGTCATATACATAATACAGAGATAAAAAATGACCCTATTTCCATGTCCATGTGATAAATGGAATGAAAGTTCAGTGAGCACATATTTGCACATTAATTGAACTGCATGATTCTGTCCTGTTCAATCAAGTCACTGCTCTATGTACCACAGGAAATTTTTCCCCAAGAACCATTAAACTAACTTTATCGCTTAAACACATACACATTTTCACCTATTTATCTTCCTGCCTTGCCAAGATAGAAGAAAAAAGTTACCTCTGCATATTCACATGATTGAAAACACACACACAGGAATTTATATATTACTACATCACATCACTGTAATGAGAATCTGAACTAAGTGTTGCTGTTCACTGTAATAATCAGAGAACAAAGGTATTTGATCAACTTTTGTAACCTATAAATATTTAGGAGACATTTGGGCTTTGAGAATATTAAGTTTTCCCTCAGAAATCAAGTTTCCTTTGGCTGATTTAATCATCAAGATCAATATGGCACATCTAGAGCTGTGACAGTGTGATACTCTTGAAATCCACAACTGAGCACTGAGAAAAGTGTGATTAATGCAGCACCTTTAAAACCTTCATCAAAACACGTCCAGATTCTCCTATAGGCACTGAAAACTTACAGCATTCAGCAAGAGAACATGGAAGGAAAGTAAGAAACAGAATCAATAAGCAAAGAGCACTTTCAAGTCAATACCAACCCTTTAGTGAGACGAGCTTACATTCACTTCTGTTGCCATCAAATTACTGATGCACTCTACTGGAATGCATTCTGGAGACACACGTCCATAAAAACGTGTGTGTTTATGTATTCACATGCAGAAAAGGCATGCAGGATGCTTCACAGCTGGCATTATTAAATCTGATTTCCTTCAGAAGCCTCTTAGGAGTCCTGTCCAAATAGGTTTGGGTGGGGCAGAGGGGTTGCTGTTGGCGAAGCAATTTTTAGATCCTTAGGGGAAAATTCCAGTTTCAGGCTCAATATGAACCCAAACAGCCACATCAGAGCTGTGGAGGTCTGGGTACAAGGTTTCCCCTCCAGGAGGTTGCTCTCCAAAGTGCAGTGACATCCAACACGATGCCAGCCTTGGGTCCCACCCTGCCCCATGAACAGCCTTGGAGCCCTGACCAAAGGGACTGGGCAGCATTTGGGTGAGAGAAGGACAAAAGAGAAGCCTATGTAAACTTCACAAAGCAGACCTCAACAGAAAGATAGAGGTTCAAAAAAACCAAACAACAACAAAAAAAACCACAAAACAAACAAAACAAAAACAAACAAACAAGCAAAAAAACCCAGCCAGAAATAAAAAAACAATCCCCATCAAAAACAAAACCAAGCAAACAAAACCCCAAACCCAGCTAAAAGACAGTTTGCAGAGACAGAGGCTTTATTGGGGAAGGTTGTACAACTTTGAATGAAGCAGATTGAGGCAACTGAATTAGTCCTTGGGCCATTTTTCATAGGTATATTAAAATAAATCGAACTCTGAATCCTGTGTAGGCAACAGAGGCTCAGCTACCAGAGCCACACGTAAGAACCTGCACGGTATCACAGCCATAAAGATTTCAGTCAACAAATATTCTGACCTTGTTTTGTAATCCCTCTCCTCGGAGCAGCATGACACACCTGGGGACTCTTCAGACTGTGCTGGGACAGCTGAAAAAGCACGTTTGTAAGAGCCTACAAGACCCAAGCTTTTGTCACTTGAACTGAGTAAAGGTAATTTATGTGTCCAAGTCCTTGCCAAACTGGATGACAATTAAAGCCTGGTACTTACTTGAAGAAATACAAAATGAAGGCTCAAGTTCCAATCATATATGTTTTATAAATGCTCTATTTAATAATGTATAATCAGTAAACTAGACAACCGGTTGTGCCTAAACTGATGTATTGCACGATTCAATCCATCTGGGGGTTTATGAAAGTTTGTAATTTCCATTCATTATCTTTTGTTGAGCTACTTGCTTTTCAGTGGTAGAAGCTTCTGCTTCCATGAGTAAAGTAGTCCCCAAACCATAAATTATATCCTACAGTTTTGACATCATTTATTTTCATACCATTATACGTGCCAACCTTTTGACTACTCAAGATCAAAAGAGTTGCTCTCCAGGCTCATATTTCACTATAGCTCTCATATTTTATGCAGCAAATTAGGTTTTACAGTAGCAGCTACAGCAAGACTGTCTCTCACACTGCACGGCTTAAAATTACTGCTCAGGATTTCAGACGGAAGGAGCACAATCCTAGAAATTCATGCTCGAGTTAAAAATGGATGAAAACTTTGTATAATTCTTCTCCATCCATTTTGTACAGTCTTTATATATATATATGTAGCCAATGTGGTTAAACCTCAACACTATAAAAGGAAGTCAGGATTCTGCCTTTGGTAATAAAAAGTTGGAGGGGAATCCATCAAATTCCAATGAAGGCAGGTTATTTGATAGGTTCAGTCACATCCAAGGGTCACCCACCAGGCACACGCTGCCATGAATTTCCTTCCTGACACGTTTGGAATGTCCATATTAACTTGTCAGGATAATTGCTACAGCTGGGAGCTCCCACCACTGACAATCAAGGGTTTATTGGGTGTCTGGAGACACAGTAGGTGCTCAGCAGGATTTGTATGTGACACTGAGTTACCCAGAGACACCTTTCACTGGGAGGTCAGACCCTTGCTCAGCTTACATGATTGAAAAATACTTTTTAGCAGAAATTACTTAAGGCACAACATCAAAATCCCAATTTCTGCGCAGTTACAACTGTTCAGTTCTAAAAGCTTGAAAACGAAAAATAATTTTAATTAATAATTCTTGATTTTACACTTAAAATTATAAATATTCTTAGCTACATTATACAGAATTACAGCATTACTGCCATAATTATATTTTTAAGAAAAAATCCTGTACCTATTTATACACAATTTGTGACAGCTTGATTTAGCCAAATCTAAAGTGATTTCAAAAGATCAAGCAAAAATTGCAATCTTACTGCAATAATTACCCTCTTGATAAATACTGAAGTCCTATTACAAAGTACAGAGATTTTAAACCCCTTAAAATAATCAAGATTATGACTATAAGGAAAGCTTTATGCTACACTCCTGCAGACAGGCGGTTTTCTTAAAATGCAAATATTTTCTTGCTGTAAGTACATTAAAGATAGGAACATTAAAAAAATACTAATAGCAAATGCGTTATTAGTCATCATGATTGATCACCCCATGCCTCCTTCCACTCACAGGGAAGAGGGAATGTAGAGCTGGATAAGATTAACAATGCACAGTTTCAATCAAACGCTGTGGCTGATGCAAAGTATTGATGCATCAGAACAGGGAGAAGCTGCAATCCACTCACTCATCCTGAAAAACAACCCAAAAATAGAAATGGAAATGTCTGCTGTCCTGAGCACACACATCCCCTGCAGTGATGGCACACGAGGTCCTTGCATGTTAAGTGTGCTTGGGAGAATAAAGTAGGGCAGGGAGCGGAGGAAGAGTGAATGACATGTTTTTATCTGCCAGGGGGTTTTAATACAGCACCTGCAATTTGCCCTGATGGCATCCAACCAAGCATTCATCTTTCCCCAGATAAAGTTTCCATTGATATCATAGTTTTCCCATAGAAATCAATCAGACAGCCAACAGGATTTAAAAATTCCTCATGCGGTAGCAGATAGAATTATAAGTGTACCAGGGGCAGAGCACACTGCAAACCACCAAACCAGTCACAGTAGAACATTGGTAGAGGCATATTTTCTGAGCAAGCTCTGCTATCTGTTTACACACACATTTTACTGACTCCTTTTCCAAGATGAATTAGTTCACCTTGGCATTAGAAGCAGGAAAGAGAAGCAGGTATGGCCCTGCTGGCAGTGAGCCCCCCAGCTCTGCGGCTGCCTCAGCACAAGGTTTCCCTCATTGTATCACCTCCAGAGCGTGTCAGACACTGGGCAGAGTGTGCAACACACGCCTGTGCACAGCCTGGCAGGCTGGGGCTGCGCCTGGGGCCCCCAGGATCAGTGCAAGGCAAGCAGACAACAATATCAGCCAGCACAAACCCTTCCCATCACCCTGCTCGGTGGCTTTCAGACCATGCCTGCTAGGGACACCTTGCATGTGTGTCCCTCCCATCGCTCATGCAAACACATTTCCTGCAAGCAGACATGGTTTTTCACAAACGTTTTACAAATAAAAAAACCAGTGAAAATTGCCTGTCCTGTCAGAGGATTCTTCTCCTCCCTCCACCTCGCAAAGGGAGCAGCAAAGGGTGGAGGAAGGGAATACATGTGCAGGCCTTTTCTGAACAGCACTGCTGCCCAGGCCTGACCTGCTCCTTCCACATCAGGGAAGTGGGAGCTTAATCCTGATAATCAAGGGCCCGATGGATCGTTGTACAAATCAGCCACACTTTTGTTATCATTAGAGCCATCTTCTCCTTATTATCCTTAGGTTTCCTGTAAACTCTGATTTAATAATCTCCTTGGGCTTTGAGCTGATTTTGATTCCATTTTATTGAGATATATGGGCACCCTTTTTTTTTATGAGAGTAAAAAATAGGCTGCCTTGACATTCCTCCCATAAAAGCAGGCAGAGAGCTAACACACAGTTATGCTGAACTTGAATGTCAATCAGGCATGACCTCTCACTTCTCACAAGAAGGCCTTGAACTTCACTGCCTCATTTATTCAAATATTGCAGAGGAAAAGAGGAATCACAACAAGCTTTCTGTGTTCTATTTCGGTAATGCCATTTGTTTCTGAAAAGGGAAAAGAAATTATGCTTTTCCTAACATAAAGATCATTTATATCCACTGCTAATTAGAAAGAACACTCTGGAAAGTCAAGTAGTTTGCTGAATGAGCCACCTTTTCATGGGGAAAAATGTACATACAAAAAACAATAAAAGGACTAGATGCCATATACCTGTAATAGATAAAGTTAGCAGAACTGAAAAAAGGGCATTCCTCAAACTGTTGTTCCAGCAAATGACATGAAAACTTATTTTATTGTGTGTGTTATGGCAGTTGCTACAGTATATAGCTGTATTTGGGACTCATCTCAGGCCCACTGTGTAATGGCATCAACAGAGTCTGTTATGGGTTTGAACAAGAAACCAGGGGAAGCTGTGATAAAAACCTTTGTGTTTCACTACCTATGCATAAGTTATTCCTTTTTAAGATACCTCTAACTTGCATATTTACGAGACTGTGACCCTAACAGACACGCCGTGGGCAGATTTGGCAATTATTTTTGGAAGGCTTTGCTGCCTACAGCTTTGACTCTGTGACTGTTTGCTGGCCCTTTGTGTTAAAAGATGGAAGGAAGGTCCTGGGATCACTTGACAGCTTCCTCTAGCTGTTCTTGTCTCTACAGTGCTGTGTGGCAACCAACACTTAGAAAAAACCCAGCTGGTTTGTATCGTCCTAAAACATTCAATAGCAGCACAAACATTCTAAGTTTTCATCCAGACTTCATACGAAATTCAGTAAGGGAATACAGCAGTGTCACCTAAGAACAGAGAATGAGGAATAAACAAATTGTGAGACTACTTGTATCAACAGTTCAAGAGCAACCAAGTAGAGGTTCTAATAAAAGATTTTAGAAAACAAATATAAGTGGTTTTTTTATCCAAAAGCAGGCCAGAGATCTTCCACACAAGCATTGCAGCAGCAAACAACGAAGGAGCTCTAATGGGACAAGGCATGACACAAAGGTAAGCCAGAACAAGGGGATTTGGGGGTGTATCTTTCTCAGAACTGTTCAAGAAGACCCAAAGGTAAAGCAAAATGAAATCAAATCAAATCAGGCAAAACACAGGGCCACTATTCTCAACGCTGAGGAAATGTCCTGTATGTCTTGCCATCCCCACAGTTATGTAAGGCCTCAAAACTACTCCAGAACTGTAGTGCTATGCCTGCATAGGTCTCAGGAAGAAATTTTGGGAAGTTTTCCATTATGTCAAAGGAGTCGCTTCCCTCAAGCTGAAAATTCATCAGCCAGTTCTGCATGCCTGTTGTCTTTTCATTTGCTATTTTATGTGAGTTACTCCACTGAGTTCAGTCAGATTGTTTCCAAACAACATTAAATGCCCTGATTCAGGAAAATATTTCATCATCCTTTACCTTCAGCTAGGATTTGCCCTGTATAGGGGAACTTTGGCAATCCTTCTGAGTACCTTCATGAATGGGAGAAACAGCCATAACCTCTCACACACAGATCTGTGCCTACAACACCAGCAGGTCCACAGGCTGGAGCACAAAGGTCAGCTGGTGAGCTCTTAAACAACCAAACGTGTTAACTCATGGTTTTCAAATTAATAGAGTACTAACAAACAAAGCAACTCCACTGACCGACTCAGAAACTTGCAATATTCCTAGAATTTTACACACACAAGAGAAAAAAGTACATGAGAACACTTTACAAATAAATAAGAAAACAGACTATAGAAGGCAGCAGAGTCAATGGTAGTACCTGCACAGTGACAAATCTCAGCCCCCAAAATCCCATTACAAAACAAGAAACTGAAAACGACTGTCACTGGGCTCTTGATGTAACAGCACCAAACATCTGAACAGTGCAACAGTGAAAAAACAGATACAAATCCTGCTCCCGAAACTCCCTGAGACAAGCCAAGTATGCAATTGAATCAGACCAGCTAAATTGAACAGTGATATTACAGTCTTAATCTAAATAAAAATGAATGATCTCATTCTTCTGCAGTATGCAAGTGAACTCGTGTTCTTGTTCTTTAAAGTAACTAGCACAGTTTATCTATTCTCTTTAATAATGCAATTTAATTTACCAAAGGTTCCTATTAAAAATTTATCTGACTCCAGCAGTTAGAGTCACCTACACATTTTGTCACAGTTAAACATTAGCTTTGCAGCACATCACAAATTCCCTACTGTGAGTCCAAGAAGGGTTTCACAGAGGAACACTCTGAGCTTCCAATTGACATTACAAATAAATGAATCAGGAACTGTGCACCACATTAAAATATCTGCCAGTTATTAACAGCGCAGTGCCTTGTTCCGCAGCAATGCTCAGAAGAGGCAAATGCAGTCAAACATGTTTGTGCTCACAAAGGACTGCCACTTCTGCTTTAGCAATCAGTTATTCAAAACATACTCCAATATTTGGCATCATTCCACCTCTAAAAACACCTTCAGACCATTCAGAGCTACTCACACATCGAGAGAAAAGCTGGCAAAATAAATGTGAGTCCAAAAGGATCAAGCCAACCAGCAGCAATGTCAAGCACTCAAGGTAGGCAAGGTACAACACTGCCAGTGGCACTCCAGAATTCAACAAGAACTCAGCTCGTCACAAAACTCATCTGTTCTTTCATGTCCCAGTCTGTTCAAGCAGCTCATGGCATATGGTACGAGAAGAGTGAGGCAAACCAGGTGTGGAGGTGGACAGAACACGTGCCAGCCCCCAGAACCGCCGCTGGAGCAGACACAAACCTGCTTGGCTGAGGAGCAAAGGACAAAAACGGCAGGGCACAGGGAGAGGTCAGCTTGCACCTTCTGAGGGTGGGAAATAAAACACACACTGAACAAACCTCTGAACTGAGTGGTTCTGATGCCATGGAAATCTTCAGAAATACCTGCACAATGGCCAGACTTTCCTAGAAGGACTTTATGAGCTTAAATATTGTTATACCATGACCAGATTTCCAAAGATTGGCTCATTAAGCACTAGAAGCAGCACAAATGCCATCCTGAAGTAACTTAAATTTTCACCCCAAGAACTGTAAGCAAGCTGGGCCTTCTATCAGAAGCACAGACAACTACTTAATATTCCACCAGTATAAGACAGAATTTCCTACCTCAGCTTTGCTGGCATCCAGCGATGTCAAAACCTGAAAATTACAGGAAAAATGCATTAGTATTGATCCAACAAAACAGGAGTGGGATTAATTGGCTTTTGAGGTAACTGACATCAATTGGTTGTTATGGCTTGAGGGAACAGAACTGAAGAGAACTGTCTTTCACACTGAGACCATTCACCCCTCATGCACATCAGAAGGCAAAACCAGGGATATATTAAGACTACAGTAAAATTCAGGAATATCGGGTAAAAATCAAGGAAATATACCAAAAGAGAACTGGAAAAATATGTTTCTATTTTTACTAATTTTTATCTTGTTTCTGAGCAGAGATGATGAGCAATGCAACGATAAGCTATTCCAACATGGACAGTTCCCAGGATACTCTCTGAAAAGAGTTCAGTTCCACAGGGGTAGAAGCAACACAGTTTGAAGACCACGTTCCATGTGGAGTGTGACAAAGGAAGTTTTGCCAGACCCTTCTCTCGAGGGACAGTGTGCTGGGCACAGGTGTGCAGGGTTTGGCCACCTGGGAGCTCCAGTGCTGACTTCCAGCAACCAGAGCTGCACTGAGCACAAACGTCAACAAGTGCTCCGCCACTCAAGGGTTACACTGAGCTCAGTTAAGGTCAGTGTCTAACACTAGGGAGATACAAGTCAACTGCTATGAAAAACTGCACAAAATCCACTTTTGGCAATAGAGATAAATTCATCATTTATATTAAAGCAACTTAAACATCTTAAGACACATACACATTGTTATAGGTCGAACAGCAGACATGAAGTTAATAAGCTTTTATTGGACTCCGAAGACTGTTAAACCATGTTTGTAAAACAAAAATCTTTGTTAGAACTTTATGTCACAATATTGTCACCACTTTACCAGGTTGAAAAGCCCTTAATAATCTCCTCACAAATTCCAGACTGACACCTAGCTATAATTCTGTCTCCAGGAGAATTGGTCTTCCTTTATCTTACTGTTCATCATCACTTCTAAAGGACATCACCAATTCTCCCCAGCTCCAAGGAGCAGGAGAAGGAGTGCCCAGCCATGACCCTGTCTGAGGGAAGGGGGAGGAGAGCACGGTGTTTATTGAACAGAGCTCAGCCTGCAGAGCAAAAGAGACAATTTGTGTGCAGAGCTGCTGTTCAATGGAAGGCATCTGTGGATTCGTCAAAAACTTATTCCAAAGAAATTTAGGAATGGAAATGAACTCCTGTCACATCACAACACGGTACCTGCAGTCACAAACAGTTATTTAATTTACCCTGATTCAAACCCAGGTTCAGCTCTATTTGAAATGTGTATCTTTGTCACTAATGGGATTTTGGAAGCTGTTCAAGAATTTCTCTCACACAAGCAGAACTGAACTTATTTAAATTCTATTTATTTACAAACAGCCTATTGCCTCTTTTTTTTTTCTTTTTTTTTATTATTCCTCTTCATCAATATTTTTTAGTGTTAGCAGTTATTTTTCCTTTCCAAAATGACCCATACATAAAGCCATCTCATCCATCCCTTGCTGGCATTCCCTTAGGTCACTCTGCTAGTGTCCCCTCACAAGGTCTTTCTACTGGTAAGACTCAGTAGAGTTACACTCCACTTACATGAATTTAATTACATCTTCCTTGGAGGCAAATGACTAAAAGCACATATCATAGAGGATGTACCAAAAACCTGTCTTAAAACACCAGAATTTGGAGTGGAGCTTCCTGAAGCTGCCATAAATCCTGCTCTAAACCCTCTGTCAAAGGTGCCTATCTTCTCTCTCTGTCAGCTGTGCAAGAAATGTGACTAGAACCGAACAATGTGACTGTTCCAGCCAGGACTCACTAATGCCTTGCAAGGCAATTACTCTTCTGTTTTAATAATTCACCTTACATGTCCAGAGACTGTATTTCTCTTTTATATTTTTGTACCTTCCTGGTGCTTTATAGTCACCCAGTGGCCAGCTGGACCACTGGACATATTATACCCCTATCTTTCTTCTCCGAGTTATTGTCTGATAAATCCCTGCTCAGCAGTTGAATTCCAGTTAGTTCCTAGAAGCATGACCTTTAACTTGCTATTACTAACATTAATTCACTTTTATTTCAATCTGCAAGCCCATCCATCTCTTCCTGGATAGCACACCCGGCCCTTCTATGTTAGTAATTCCTCCCAGCTTTACATTTTTATCAAATTCCATTAGCACATTCTTAGGGCAAGCATACTAATGAAAAATTATCAAATGAAATGACAAATAACTCAATAGAGTGACACTTGCTAAGAGGAGCTTTATGTTGAGCAGCGCAGCACCAGCTGCCCCTGGTACAGCGGGTCAGGGTGCCAGGCTGTCACACCAGAGGTATCCTGGTGAGATACTTCAGCAGCCCCAGCTACACAGCTGAGAGAACATCTGCATCCAGGCTGGACACGGGGACAGGAACATACCCTGAGTTATTTCTGGGAATTCTGCAAAATGATCCTCCCACCAGAGGGATTAGGATCTTTAATAGTATACTCACCACTGTACCAATGGAGACAAAGATGGAGTGTTTCTGCTTAAAATAATGACATTCCTCAAGCTAGTGTTTAATTAATAAACAGTAAAACACATTAATTTAATATTATGGGTCAAATGACACTCACGAAATTAATGAGCTGACTACTGTTAGTCTGTGAAGACCCGACAATTATCTAAAAGTTTTTACAGTTATTTTTATTTAAGTTTATGCGTCTCAACGCAGTGAGTTATCATTCTATTTGTATGACTGATTTCTTCCTCCCCCTCACTCCTACCCCTCTGTTCCTGAAACTTGTAATTTCTAGGCCAGCAGCTGTATCTCCTGTCATGTTTGAGAAGCCAGTGAATGAAGACACGGGAGCAGTATAACAGGTATGACAGAGAATTGCAGTTCCAAGCCATTCTTTGCTGAGGCTTTGGAGGAAGTGTCTGTGTGTCACCGTGTGATCACTCAATTAAATCCTCCGAGAAGGCACTGCCAGGTCTCAAGCTCCTTAAGCAGAGCTAAGATCTGCAGCCAAGCCATGCGAGACACAAAACCAATTTATTCACCCCCATCCCAGGCAATCCTGGGTGAGGAAGCACCTGGAGTGATGTCTCCATGATAAGCCAGCTGTTCCAGAAGGTGGCAGTGGGACGAGCCAAGGGAGGAGCAGAGAGGAGAACCGGGCTGCAAACAAGGTGCTGTCATAATTAGCTCATCTCGTTTCCCTTTGCAGATCCCCCTACTGCAATAATCTCTTGCTCTGCCCCACGAGTTGTGTGAGGGATGATGTTCATTTACTGGCTCCTGCTGTTCCCCCATGACATTTTATGCCCTAGTTAAAACCACAGCAATTTCACCAAGAGGAATTACGGCTCAGGTGAGGGATCCTTGTCTCTCTCACCATAATCCCTCTGTGACACAACAAAACCGCGGGTTTATGTCACTTTCTCGAGGAAGATGCAATTTATTCTTCTTGTGCTACAACCTAGACGTGACTGACAGAAAACCTCTTTAAAAATGGCTTTTTTTGCTATTCCTGGAAGTTGTGCTCAATGCAGAACTTCCCATTTTACAGGAGGAATCCTGCAAATACTGACAAAAACATAGACATGGTGATAACACTGCAAAAAAAGTAAAGTCTTTTAAACTATGTTTACTGCTTTTAGCATTTAGAAAGGTCTTATCTTGAGGTGCCTGCATCTATAGTTCCATTCTCCAGAACGAACACAGGACAATATTTGCTGTTCTAAACCAGAAAGCAAAGAGCTGCTATTTGTTACGTATCTCAAGCCAACACCTTCCCACAAAGAAATAAAGAAAGCTTTCTTGAAGGAAGAAAGCTCCTCAAACATTAAAAGCTCATTTAATGTCAATTTTGTATTAAAAGCACATGAAATTCCCTGTGTCAAAGTTCAAAGACAAAAAAAAAGGAAAAAATGGAAAGGTACACGTTTTGAGCCAGGATTCTCATCTATCAGGTCCCTGAAGGTGAGTGACCATTTCACTGAACAGTCCCATCTCATCCACATGTGAAGCCCTTTTTCTGCCACTGATTTTTCTAAAAAAAAATTTTCTTAACCTTTTTCACCTTCTCACATTAATCTGAATCCTGTACATTAAAAAAAAAAAAAATCCGTTTTTACCTTTGACATCTTTCCCCCTTCTTGGGTTCCTATGGAATGAGAGAAGGGATTTAAAAAAATGAGGCCAGGACTAGAAAAAAATACGCTGCAAATAAACACTCAAAATAAGCTAAAGAAAACCATCTTTGGCAGTTTGGACTCTGGAAATTTGTTTGGAATATTAAGCAAAGAGGATTTTAAGCATGAAGAAAAGATATAAACCTAGAAATAGTATTAATGGGATTGGAATTGTTAATGAAAAGACAGAATTAAGTTTATTTCCTTTTAGACACAAAATATCTGACAGACAATCCTGGAGACCAACATCTCCACTGCTGAACCAGTCTTGAATCTGCTCAGGAACACCCTACAAGGGAACTCAGCAAGATTTGCACTGATGAGATCAAGGGTAGAGACTTGACAAGGTCCTGTGGGTGTCCTGGCATTTATCTGAACAAAAGTGAAAGTCTGCATTTAAAGGTTTGTCTCACTGAGCTCAGGCAGTATTAAAAATTACAATGTGATAATCACTGTGCTGCAACCTTTTATTAAATTGGGAATCCACCTGTGGGTCAGGAGGGATGGGAGACTGATTGCCCACTGGCTTTTCCTATTTTTTGTCTGCCTGGAGCAGTGGCCAGCCTGGCTCCTCAGGATTCAGAGCAGATTTCTGATTGTGGCTCACAGTCCAGGCCACTGAGCAGAATCTGAGCTGTTGGAGCTATTTCATGACAGGGTGCAAAGAAACCAGCCCTGTGCTGAGCGTTCTTCACTCCCTCTGACTCCATGATGTGAACAATTACCTGTAATATCACTGCTTCACTGTGATAAACAACAGCAGGGGAGCAGGAGGAAAAAAAAGATAAAAACAAACAAACCAACAAACCGTTGGGAATATTGCAATGTACTGCCTGGCACTTCTAGTGCCGACAAAATTAGAAAAATAAGCCAAACCATGCTGTAATACTTCCTAAAGCACAGTGCCTTTGAGACATGGAATTATAATGCATCTTGCCAAATTTAGTGACGAAATCATGATAAATATAGCTATAAATCTAAATTGTTCTTTAAACATATTTAAATCTCTCCACCAAAAGCATAGAAAAATAAGCATGCAAGAGAGATCACCTTCTTGCTAAAGCAGTTCTTCTTGCTAATTCATTAGTTTTCATTCACCTCCTTGATTTCTATAAGCAATTCTGGAAAGTGAAGTAAAATTAACTTTTACATCCCCAGTCCATAGGCTACCAAGGAACCCTACATGACCCTTTATAAACCTAATCCTTAATGAGCACCAAAGCTCCTGAGTATCAGGAAGGTGGAACTTGACCCAAAAATGGGTTCACTCATGGAGGCTGGGTTTTTTCATCTGTGCTCTTACCCTTGTTCTGACTAATGCTCAGATAAAGTTCCAAACTAAAACTATTTTTCTTGATTAACATCCTGGATATTTTTCTAAAACTGGCTGTGAAGGCTTTAAGAGGTTTATTTATAGCAACTCCTCTCCTCACTGTTCCCAGTGAACAAGATATAATAAGATGAATTATAAAGAAGAATAATAAACAAGAATATAAACAAGATGGCCAAACTGAGACTCTCTAGAAAAGAGAACTCTCAGGCGGATTTTTGCCTGGGACATGAAAATGAACACCTATATTTTCAAAAGCCAAGGTTTAATTTTTTAAAGCAAAGCCCTGGGCCCCACAAAGGTTGTGAGGGTAAAATGCTGCTCTTCAGTACTTTCTCCTGAAAGCACAAGTGAGAAATTCCTGGGATATCCTGCAGGGTCAGCTCCCTGGGGCTTCCACAAGGCTAAACAGAACAACCTGTGGCTGTTGCACATGGCTGCCCATTAAAAAAATCCAATCTATTCAAGACATACATGAATGGAATATGCTGAAGGGAGAACGGGGGAATCAAGACTCATATTTCATAGATATGTATCTTTAATTAAATTTTGCTCAGTTTATTTACTGCTATGGATAACAGCATTAGGTTACTCCAAATTTCTGTTAACTCAGTAAGTATGCAGGCAATGACTTCAGCAGTTGGTGAAAAATATATCTGCCCTTAACTACTTCCTAACAACATTTGTGATGCTCAGTTAATATTGGCTGTTTACAATTTTTAAGCTGAATTTTCTCTATAAATCAGTCTGCAAAATGTGGAGCAGTTTATCGTGGATAGCTCACTTAATGTAAGAAGTCTCAGTCATAATGTCATCTTTTTAAAAATTTCTGCAGTGTAACCTGAATAAAGTCTGCAAAATAAAAAAATAGAAGGAAAAAAAATCCCTGAAACACTTGTTCTAACTAACTTGTACAATGATTTTCATGAAAGATTCTGTATATTGGTGTGTGTGGTACAAAGCAATTGGAAAATAACATGACTTTCTCCTTGAATTTGGAACTCACTTTTACAAAGCAACCTGAGCTGCACAGAACTTGCCAAATGGCTCCTCTTTAATACTGGGAATAAATTCCATTACTCTTATAATGAGATAATGAGAGAAAACATCAAGACATAATAAGTTATCCACAAAAAATACACAGGTTTTGTATGCAATAAAATGCATGGTCTTTGTTTGCTGTCCTCTTAAAAGTAACCTAAACCTACTCTATCCATACCTTTAGCAAAATATCCACATGCACTCCTGCCCTGCCACCTAGGAAAATCTTGGCAATTTCTACACGCCAACGGAAGTAGGATTTCACACTTATTAGATGGTAGAAGTTCATGATCCAGAGTGCAACTGCAATAAACTAAATCTGAAATTCAAGGTAAACAAACCGTTTTCAAGTAAACTGTTGAGCCACCACAGCTTTTCCACAGATTCTGGTAAAAATGACATTAATGCTCCCTGCTTAATTTAGCAAGAAAAAAACCCAAACAACTGGAATATAAATATAAACAGAAAGATCCCTGGCGATTTTTTTCATGTGTCAATAATTTTGTAAGGCTCCAGAGCGCCGAGGCAAGAGGACAGAGTGAAAAGGCAGCAATGAAGCAATTCCCTCGCCATGCCTGCCTCACAACACCCAGCAGCACTATTAGCGCTATCCATTCCACCCAGGAGCAATAAACTCACATTTTTTGGAATGCCCACATTATGCCAGAATAATATAAAAATAGATGATGAAGCAAAAACGAGGTGGATTTAGCCCCGGTGTCCTGCAGTAACTGCCATAATTGCACAGCCAGCTCATTATAGAAAGTCAGTCCCTTGAGCCTCCCCTGTCCCAGTTAAGTGACAGTAATAGAAAGCAGCTGTATGAGGACATCAGGTCAGCGGAATCATTAGCCCCGAAAATTGCATCCCCATCCCTCCTGTGCGGCAGCCAGGCGTTCACACACCATCAGCCTCCCAAACACGAGGTCAAACATGATGATGAACTTAACCCAGTAACTCCATTAACGGTGACCCGCGGCTCCCCGGCAGCGCACACTTCTGGAAACTTCCAGCAGTTTAATGAATTTTGGCTGCTGCCCTGTGCCCTGGGCTCCCCAGCCCTGGGGCAGTGCTGACCACAGAAGGGCCAGTGCCCATGGCAGGGGACACCCCAGACCCTCGGGGTCTCATCGCCTCTGTTGGGGAACAGGAGCTGGGTAATGGCACTGCCAGAGCTGAGACATCTCCCAGCTCTGGCCAGGTCACAGGAAGGTGATGCTGCCAGCAGCCACCGCCATAAACAGGAGAAGCAGGACATCCTATCCCCCCCTAAAATCTCATCAGTTATTTGTTAACCACTCAGATAAACAGGACAAGCTGTCTTTGTAGGGAGTTTTTTTGGTACCATGGGTTTAACACTGGGCTGGCACCTCCCAGGTGCCAATAAACATCTTGGTTTGAAGGGAGTTCTGACAAAGTAAGCTGGATTTCTGACTGACAGCCATCCACTTTACAACCACAAAAGCCATTCCAAACTTTCACAAAGTAGAGATCTTCCATGCGTTTTCCTGGAAATGTGTGGAGTTTGTCCCATGAGTAGGGTGCCTACTCCATGGTTACTGCCCTGGGGTAAAGTGAAGGAATCTGTACGTTATCGTTATTTTGGTAGTAAGTTACATTCAACTCCTAATCAAACCCATTTCTTTTACCAGCTTTAATATAGGTACCTTGATATCATGCACTGTTTTATGATGCCACAATCTACTATATTTTAGTTTCATGCAGTGTAGTAAGAAATTCTGATTAAGATCTTCCATCTGCTGTCTTTTGTCTGTTCATTTGCCTTAATAAATAATTCATTTTTATACAAATATATCTGATTTGCCATCATTAGAGCTTGCGGGACAAAGCACTTCAATTACACCTCTGTAACTTCCTTAAATTTAAACTGCTGCCAAACCTGAGGCTAAGGAAGGATTTCCCTTCATTTAAACCCCTTTCTGGGAAGTGCACAAAGGGGTTCTTTCTGCCCCTTTTTGGGACTCGGGGCACCTCAGAGCCCCACACGTGTGAGGAGCAGCTGGGGCAGCTCTTGCAGGAGCTGGGCAGTGAGACTGGGCAATGTGGTAGCCCAGAGTGCTCCAGTCCCCAACAGCCACCCCCAGGAGCCACTAGCCATGGGCAACAGTGGCCTCTCAGCCCCTCCCAGCTGCTCTGACCAGCAGAGGTTCCCCTCCCAAATAAATCCTTCTATGAACACAACGTCCCCCTGAGACCAGCAGCTGCACCCTTGCGCGCTCCCAGTTTCCAGGGCGTTGTTTGGAGCTGGGTGTGGGTTTGAGGGACAGTAATGGGAAGCAGCACAAAGCGTGGGCCAGGTCCCGAAGTGACAGCCACAGGCATGGCTGTGCTGTCCTCAGCTGCCAGGGCCTGAAGGTCTGGCCTGGTACAAACACAAACTCCCGTATCCCAGCGGGACATGTTGCCTCCTCCATCATTTATCCACCCGTGCTCTGAGGCCGTGAGGCACAGAAATGAAGACGGAGCTCTTTGCCAGTGTTCCCATGCATTCTGATTAAAATGCAGCCTGTGAACTCAGCCAAGGTCCTCTCAGGTCCGGATGCTCATTCCCACCTTTCCCAGGGATGAGTCTCCTGGCAGCACCGGCGTGTCCACAGCCCTGGGGCAAAGCAAGACCCCGCCTTCACGGTCCTCATGAGTTTTGGTCACAAAAGCAACAACTCCTCTATCAATGCCAAAGACTAAACAAGTTTGACTATATGCTGATGTTGTTCAAATTGTTTCCACCAGCACTAGTTCTGGATGGTTTGTTTTGGGGAAATTAATGATGATACGCCAAGGTCGCTGTACCTCTGCTGTAGCGAACAGATGTTGACACATTAATGCCACCGGCCCGTGCTGCACCAGGACAGAGCTGCTCCTGCTTGTCACTGCATGAGCTGAGGCAAAACCAGCCACACCAAGCAGCCCAGTCTAAGAAATTCAGTCTAAAATGCAAACATTTGAAGAAAAGAGCTCCTGCACTTTCCAAAGCCATTACTCTGTATAATCATCATCAAAACAGGCCACTTTTCTTTTTTTAAAAATCAACCTGAAGCCAGCAGAACAATGAGAAACCAAATCCTTTTTTCCTCTCAGCAGCACAGATCGTTTTCAATGCCATTTGTAAGCTGCCTATTTATCCCTGACATTCACAGCTTGAGTGTATCTCCAGTTCAGGTTGCTCTCTTACACCGAGGTAGAAATAATCGAGTATTTTTCCATCTCTTTGCTGGGACGACTCAGAGCTGATAGTGCATATCCACAGCTCTGTTAACCTGGTGTGAGATTCTCGTGGTAAACTGCACAGGAGGAAGACATCACCATTCCCAGAGATCCCAGTCAGCAGGGAAAGCAGCAGCCTCTTGACTGGGAGGGAGGAGGTCTGGGGTAGTTGGATGTCTAAACTGAAATAAACACTTCCTTCTTAACAACCTCATAGCAGCAACACATTCAAAACATTAAAAAAGGGGCTGGGAATAGATCAGAAGAATGAGAGCAGTGAGATACTCCACCAGGATAAAGCAATGCACAGCCCCTTTACCTGTGGGGAAGTTTAAGATTTGTGGTCAGTATTTTTCAGTTTTAACTACCTAAAGTACTTCCTTTAAATGAATTTTACTATATTTGGGGGCTATTACTGCAAAATGAATTACACAAAAGGCATCAGTGCCCTAAGAGTTAGCTACATGAGTGTCATGTGTCCGAAGATTCAGAATTTTGAGTCATATTTTAAAATCTGTAACTTCTGACAACAAGACAGTCACTGTAGCAGGAAATGGATAACAATTCTTCCATCACCCCGGCCCCAAACGGGGGACTTAACATCAGCACAGCTTGAAAGTCCATTTAAACCATGACAGGGCTGTAAAAAGCCCTTAACAGAAGCGTTTCCTAAGAGAAAGACTCATCTGTTTCTAAGCTACAGCTGTTGTTCATTCAATACTGATAGGCACACAAAATAAGAGATGTATCACTCAGTCTCAAACCCAGGTGTAAGCTATTCAAATCCTCTGCTCCTGATTTCTCAGCATTAGTAGGGTTATACCTGTCTCTTGGCTGTGTTTAATGCTGCAAACCTTCCTCCCTGTGAACTGGGACAAATAACTTTGAGATTTCCCCCATAAATACTCTCCCAGCACAGTGGCACTTCCAGCAGTGCTGCAGGAGCCACCCTCACAGGCTCCCCTTCCCCTTCTGACCATCACCCAGAGCTCACTGACACACCAGTTATTAGCATTCCTCACAGTTATGAATATGAAAAGGGTCTTAATCCTTGGAGTGCAAGAGCACAGCAAGAGACGCTTATAATTTCCTAGGGCAGGAAGAAAATAGAGCAATGAATTATGTAAAATACTTTAAATATGGGCACTACTGAAAGCCTTACATTAGGAAGCAGAAACTGTCAATAAGCAACACCTATTCTCTTCAGGAGAGGATCCTCTGACTTTAAAGGTGTAGTTAAAAAGCAGGATAATGTACAGGTAACATTCTCCACATTTCAGAATTCAAATCTAAGCAATGTAATAAAATGCAGTAACAAGTGGTGTCCCTCAAGGGTCCTGTAGAAATAGCTTTGTCTTTTGGAATCTTCCCTGGGCAAAAAAAATATTCAAAAATAAATCAGCTTTTCTTTAAGCTCTCTGCTCCAGGATTTATGTACAGTGGATGATTAAAAATAATTAAGAGGAAATGCTTTCCAAATACAATGTACCCCTTAAACACTCTTGATCAGAAGGCTCTAATACTAAACTGGGTCTTGTTGAAAACCCCTTTCAAAGCAGATTAAAGCCTCCTGCTTTTGAACCTTGAGCCAGGTCCTTGTGTTTAGACCAAGGGAACATTACAGGGCTCCATCAGTTCAAGATGATAAACCAGCAAAAAAACACCAACAACCAGACTGGGGAGAGAGAAATCATGTCAATATAAAATAAAAGTAAATTCAGTTTCACTTAAAGGAGGTTTTAATGGAAGTTGCTGTTTCAAAATAAAAAGAACACAAAAGCATCACTGCAGCCCCACATAAAGCACCAAGTTACAGCCAGAGTGCATCAGGAACACACAACTGTGCACTGCTGGTGTAACTTCTCTGTGCAGGCTGGCTCCCTTCTATGCCCTGATTTTTTTTTAGTTCTGAGGGAGGTGACTGCTTTAAATGAGAGAGAAGTTTACAGGTGATGTTTCAGGAGCTGCCAAAAAATTAACCCAAACCCTGTATCAGAGCAGCCAAGGCTGAGGCCCCCAGTCCAACACAAATAGTTCCTAAAACCAGTGGTGTTTAGCACAAGCCTTGGCATCACAGGCAGCTCCTTCTCCAGCTGTTACTAAGAAACAAACCATACAAGAGTTCTGCTTTTCACTTTTGTACTTCTAAATAATCATCACCATTATTCCACAGGCTACCAAAGTGAGGCTGTCACCTGCCTTTTGATTTCCCTGACTCCAGGCTGTTTGTCACCTCAGCAGGGCTCGCTCCTGCTGATTTCCTCAGGAACCCCATCCCCACCATCAGGCTCAGGGAAAGAACCCCTGCCTAAAAGGGGAGGGGGCACAGGGGACAAGCAGCTCCTCGGGCTGCTAAAAGATAATCTGACATAACCTGACAGAGGGAAATCGTGGCTCAAACAGCTGCTCTGAACCTTGTTTCCACGGCCGAGGGAAGTTTAGACAACCCAGCAAAGCTAGAAATCCAAGCAAAAAAGCAAACTCCTCTCCAGTCACAGCTCTGTGGGTAGGTGTGAAGGGCAGGGCTGGCATGGAATTAATCCCGTGTGGAAGCTCTACAGCGCTAAACGCTGCTCTGAGGTGCTGGCTCTGTGCTTGTGTTACCACTGTGCTTGCTCTAAAACCACTTGTCTCCATCCACCAGTGTTCCCATCAGTCCATACTGTTAATTTTTTATTTCTCAATCAAGAATTCATGGAGGTTAGTGTGACATTGCTGCAAATACTCTCACAGCCTAGTAAATGTAAATAATGGATGCGACTCCAGAAATACCAACCAGCCTCTCGTTGTTTTGGGACACTTAAATCCTGCCTGCCCCAACTCACCTGCCAGTAAACAAACGGGCTTCTCTCTGCACTGCAGTAAATCCCTCATCTTTCAGGAAAATTAAATGTGTCATTGAAATGGCTGCAGTTTTGGTAAGTGCACGCAGACATTTAACTGTGACACTGCTCACAAAGAGGCACTGAGTGCAACTGTCTCCCTTCAGAAAACATTTTGCAAAATGCTAACAAATTTTCAGAAGCTCTGGTGAATTTTAACACAGTTATTGTGTTTCGTACCACATTGTAGTAAACTACCTCTCTCTCTTTAGATTTCTGCTGATTTCTGTCATTTATCTAAAAATTCTATAATGAACAGCTGCTATTGAGGGCCCATTTGCTACTCCTGTTTTCCATTTAACCTCAGTCGTTGCAGCCTCCCTTATTTCCTTTGGTGTTGAAAAGTACTTTTACAGCATTACCGACACAACACATTTGTTAGATTTCTACTAATTAATTTTCCATGAACCTTTCAGCATGAAAAAGAAAAAATCTCACATTTCTGCATGAAAAATGAATTATATTTTCTCCATTTCCTTAGAAATTTACATTCTGGGCTCATCTGTGCCACATATTCTTTATGGATAATGAGCAAGGCATCCTCACTTAGCTGTCACTGAGGCAGTGAAATGTTTACAGTGTGCACTTTGGAGATTCTGGCAGCTTGGATTCCAAGAATATTTCTTATTCACGACAATAAGCCCTGTCCTAAATTTCCCTTGCACATGAACAGAAAAAGATTGATCTGAAGAATCCTTGAACTTTGCTGACCCGCAGTAATGCTGTTTTAAGGAAGGTTAGTTCAGACACTTCACGTTTCATACGATGTGACAAAGACTCTTTTATGCCCTCAACATCCTGCAGAACTTCTTGGGAAACTGAAAACACCAACTAATGAAGAGACAAATATCTTCATTATGAAGCTTACAAACGGAATACACACTGTGTAACTTTTGAGCATATTCTCCTACCACATTCATTCTGTAACATTTTGGGGACAGACTATTGACAGGCAAAAGAAACCTCACTCATGGATCTCCTGCCAGTTTTGTGCAGGAGGTTTCACTTAACTCATGAAAAATCTCTCTCTTTAATTACCTCTCTGAAGTCATTCTTTAGCAAAGTCACAAGAATATGCCCGTTGTAAAGATTATGTTAAGATTTCATTTATGTGCACAGGTCCAGTCACAGGCTCACAATGACATGCTTAAGCCTCTGGGCTTTATTGAACCAGGGCCTGGAAAAAAACGATCTTTTGTGCTTCGTTCTTAGAAAACCTCATATAGTTTGAATAAATCTTTGAAATGTAACCAAAAGAATCTCACACGAGATTGTCTTCCATTGAAGTCATAACATCCAATTCATGTAGATACAGTTGGAAGGTTACTGCTGTCAAGTTTTGAACTTGGGCTGTGAAAGACATAAAAAGTGACAGACTTCCTCCCCAGAAAGGAGAACGGTGCCTGCACAGAGCCCTCTGCAAACATCTCCTTCCTCAGCCCAGCCCCTGCATCAACCTGAGCCTTCTCAAACCTACTGGGGCTGTTTTCTGTAATCAATCAGATTTCCAAGTGTAATTATTAACATAGACTTTAATTAAATGAATCTGTTCCTTTGGACACATTCTAAAGTCAGTTATTGGATGTTAACAATTCAAACACTTCAAGTGCCTTTTTGAATTCTGACTTGGAAAATCTGGATTAATTCTCAAAGGTTTCTCATATAGTTACAAATTCTAAAGGAATTTAAAAAATATATTTAAACCTATGTTTTCCATATATTACTCCAAAACATTCATCAGGAGTAATTGTATTTTGCAGAATGAGGCAACTTTTGCCATTCCAGGAGAGTTGGTACCATGACTTTACTGACATTTCAGCAGTTCTACTGCTTATATTATTCCCCCTAGAAAACTATATTTAAAAAAAAAAAAAAAAGAAAGAAAAAGAAGATATTTTAGTTGCATAAAATTCTGATACAGTGGGTGGAATAGCAACCCTAAGCCTTCTCAGACATCTAGAAAAATCCCAATCTAAAGCAGCGCTGTTTTCAGACAAGTTGTTGTTTTCACACCAATTATCCTGTGGCTCAGTAACATCTTGATAATAAACGAAATAATGTAAAAGTATTTCCTGCCAATGATGGAGGCCCCCCCAGCCTTATTAAATTTTCATATTAACTTGTCAGAGGTGAATCTCTCAGATGTGAACTGGCAGCTGTGAATGCACAAACAGTATTTCAGTATTCTCTGCAATATCACTGGGTTTGTTCTTTGACACACTGGATAGTGACTGGAAAAGTACTTTCAGAGTTACACCGTGAGAGGGGCAGAGAAAAAAGGAGTTCTGCACTCTGTGCCAACCTCTCGATTTCTGAAGGTTCATTGCAATACAACCAATCAGCTGCAGAAGAAAAAAAAACAAGGTTTTTGTGTAAGCAACGGGAACTTGTACCTGGTATTTCTTTTTGTAAACCTAATGGCCCCCAGCCTACTGTGGAACCCTCAATTATAACTTAGATAATTATAGCAATTACAGACAGGAGATAAATTATTGTACTAGATCTTCATACAATAGCATTAGACCTTCAGAAGGTCTGCTAAGGACCCTGACAGAGATGCTAAAATCAAAGCAAGCAAGAAACTAGCAGGAGATCCAGTCAAGCTAAAAAGGTTATACAAGACTATCAGTTATGATCTCTAGCCTCATTTCTTGAGATTTGTGCTTTCTATTTGCAAAAAAAAAGAGATGCAAATATCTTGAATCCATGTGAAGAAACCAAGGAGTCCATTTTTCCACATAAGTCCAAAATCAAAAGGAAAAAGCGTATGTTGGCAATTCTAAGTTCAATCTGGGGTGACTGATGCAGAGTTCACCTATCAGCCAAGTTAGGAGCCTTCCACACAGCCTTTTAATTAATGTTCAGCTATGTTAGCCCTGAATTTGCCTTTACTCCTCCGAGTCTTTGGCACTCCAGACTTTCCCATTCCACTCTAAAGGGAAACTCACTGTTGATGATGTGCAAAAGACAACAAGTCACAGCTAAAAGAGGTACAACCAAGCACCTGAGACACACTCAAAGCAAAAACTAGGCTTTAATTCATATTAAAAACTTGAGGCAAAATTAATGGCCACCCCTAGACAGGACAAGGCATAGTACAAGAGGTGAGGCATCCTCTGTGTTCTGTGACCTAGAATTTTCTATGGAGAAATGTGGGATAAAAACTCCTGCAAGAAACGGATCCAATTAGAATTCTGTCTGCATTTAGAGCCTAATACAAATTCCAGCTTTTCAGTTAAAAAAAAAAATCACATCCCTCTCTACCTAGGAGATTTGAAAGATGTATTTCCTAGAAAGTATTACACAATTAAGCTATTTTTACTGCTGTGTACACTACAGAAAACCAATTGTCAGAGAAACACTTCACATTTTTCTCCACAGTTGTTTTTCTGTGCAAAGAGAATTGAAAATAATTAAAACATTTTCCTTAATTTCCCCACTGGAAAGGATACTAGGAAAGTCTGACTAGCAGAAAACAGGTATTATTGATTTTTTTTATATTCTTACTTGTGAAGACACATATTCCATTTCTCCTTTCAAGGAGAGGATCCCTGATAGCCATTATCCTGTTGTTGGAAAGGGAGGAAGCTGCATCTTCTCCTATTATTCCCCTGTTCTCACACTTCACACGTTACTTGCCAGTGGAAACCTTGTGAGAAGGCTCATAATAAAGGAATGAAAAAAATCAGAAAACTTTCAACATTACCAAAATAAAGTCTAAATGATGCTAACAGACTTAATTCCAAATGAAAATGGAGAAAAAAAATGTTAATTTAGAAGAACGAAGCGACATAAACAAAATTGTCTTAATTGTGCTTATCAGAAAACTTCCCTATTGTAATTGTGATTTAAACATTGTGGGCATAAGCTTTGATTGCCTGAACAATTCCATTGGTTGCATATAAATTTGTCTTGAAGTGCAAACCTGCTTTAATTCAACCTTTCACTTTTTTAACACCATCCAAAGCCCAGCTATAGAATATTCAAGGCCCCACCTTGCTCCACCCCCAAAAGGACTCAAGTACCTCCCCTACACGTGTGTTATTTCTTCTCCCCTCTCAAACCCAGCTTATTTCACGTAACTAATTTAGAGAGCAATCAGGTAGAAGAGCATCCCAGAGCATCACAACTGCAGAGCAAGAGGAGACCCAGCTGGTGCTGAGCTGGAGGCAGAAATGATTTTACCCACGTGGGTCACCATTAGCATCAGTCCTGAAGCCACAGTCACCTCCTGGCATTGCTCAGCAGCCCTGGCCTGAGATAACTGTGTTTGTGTGAGGAGGGAAAGCAGCTGCACCACTCAGCAAAGCACCTGAACCAGGCACTAAAGTTACACACTGCCCTGAACAACGCAGAGAACTGAAGAATCGAATAAAGTGCTTTTCTCTGCCATCAGCCCTGTATCAGCTTTCTGCTTAATGCTGGCAAATTGTCTTCTTTTTGTCTGTGGAGTTCACACCATTTTCAGCAGGTGCACTTGCATATCAATGAGTTGTCACACAGCTCTTATAATTACTGTGCAGAGGTGCCTGTGCTATCTCCTCCATGCTTTCTGTTTCTCCCCAGTAATCTCTCCTGACTTTGCAAGAACAGCCTGCCCAGAGCTCAGGATGAAAGAGCAAGTGCAGCAGCAAACCTGCAAACAGAGATTTTACAGCCCATTTTACACGGCTCTTTTCAAAAAACAGGATCTGTCCATCTGCCCCCGGTGTATTCCGCAGTTCCCCACTGTCTGCAGCCCCTGCCCTGCTCTGCTGATGGGCAGGCTCCTGGCACAGCCTCCAGGCCTGGCCCTTCCCCGAGTGAGCCGTGCAGAGATTTCAGCAGCACACACAGCCTGGAAGCTGTGGCTCAGCACTGCCTTTAGCACGGGTGGCAGCAGAGTCTGCTCAGACAGAAGCTGAAGTTGCAAACAGCTCCAGCAACCCAATTTCGGTTTCCTTCCATGCTTGTCTGAGATGTCATTTGGGGAAATTCACATATTTTCATGCATTTACTTTCCACAAACTGGCTAGGAAATAAGGAAATTATATGCTCTAGGAGCTGTTGGTGGCCTGTCACATTGTTTTGGTCAGGGTTGCTCTCTTTGTATCGCTCTGAATTTTCAATCATCTACCTGTGACTTAGTGGTGACCCCAGAAAGAAGTTTTGGGGCATGAACATGGAAAATGAGCTACACCCTCCTCATCTTACATTGTGTGTCACTGGGAACAACACACAGCACAGCACATGTGGATTTATAACTCAAGAAGAATAAGCAACAGCAGAGCATCAAAATGCGACTCTTATCTGAAACAGATTAATAGAAAGGTCACTTTCCACCAGAAGTAAATAATATTCAGTTTGGGGCAATCACTGTAGGTGAAGGGGAAAGAAATGCACTGTTTGATTTGGGGGGAAATTGGTTAGACAGAAGGTGCTTCAAAATATAATCAAGAAATAATTAGAAAAAGGAGCAAGCCAAAGGACAAACATCTGTGGCAGAAGGATGTGAAGAGATAAACAAATCCTATGTATGACAGTTAATTTCAGTTCAGACCAGAATCCTGCTGGGCTACATTTGGATTAGTTTGTAAACACCCTGGGAAAAAAGAAAACTTACATTAATTTCAGTGTGAACGGCATCAACAGCCAAAAGACTGAAAAACCAAACCCAAGGCACTGAAAATATCAGATTTCAGCAAAACCACGCCACATAGGGATAACAAATAACAGTAAAGGGAAACTACAGCAATTAACAGACCAAGAGTTCTTCACAAGTCATGAGGCAAGAAGACTGAGAAACAAATGCACACTAAAATCCTGCACTTTGGTTTCCTAAATACCACAGATGAGAGAGGGAAAGGCCCAGCTGGCACAACTCCAGCAGTACCAATCACTCTTCTAAGGCAGATGCCACTGGAGTCTTCGTGCTTTTCTCACTTGCTAACTGAGAACTGTGGATTGTGAGAACTGAGACAACACTGCACGGAGCTGAAAAGGGAACTGCAGTGACAGTGAGGAGGGACATCAATCCCACACTCCTTGCTGGGGGTTGTGCTGATCTGCCCCATGGAACGTTCCTGCAGCTTCCCAAAGGGAGCGTGGCTACCCTTCCTAGGGAATCTGCAGCAAGAAACCTCCTCTGTGAGCCAGAAAGGTCAGGGGGCTGTGGTGGGACCTTCCCAGGGCTGCAGCTGAGCACTGCACAGAGCACCCAGACCAGGGGAACACTCCTGGGGACCTCCAGTGCCCTTCTCTCCCAACCATGAGTGAAGTCTAAGAGCAGTTGGTAAATGCAAAATCCTCTGTGGAGGAAAAGAGAGAGGAGAATTCACAAGCCCAAACTCTCCTAATTTGCTCATCATCCTGTTCTGTTTACATTTGGTTCAGCAGAGGATGGTCACCTCTATAAACCATGGGCCATGTGGGCAAATACACAAATTACAAACAATAATCAAGGCAGAACTGTGCTGTCACTTCAGCTATTGGGTCGATGTTCTTTGGTCATGAAGGTGATGAAATAAGTCTAAACCCATATTTTGTTTGATGGTCGTTGCAGAGAAAAGCAGCAGATTTGAGATGTTGAGAAGCATAGCAAGCTCCCTAATTGAGTCGCTGAAAAAAACCTCTCAATGTGTGTTGTGATTAATTCTTTAGCTGAGTTGAAGTTTGTTTGTGAGCAGTCTTGGGTAAATATACAGTTACATAACTCTGCCTCACCATAAAGTAAGTGTTATTAACAGCCCTCTATGGATAATCAAAGTTAAAATTTTCTTTTTCTGCAAATATTCTGAAGTATTTGTTGAAAACTTGATGCCAGCATGCTTATTAAATACCAATAAACTCATCTGCCAGAGTATTTGGGAAAAGCAAACACAAAGCAGGTGCAAATGAACTCTGATTAAATTTGTTCAAAACTTCAAGCAAATACTAAAGTTAGAAGATGAGTGGAAATGGGGTTTTCATATTTGGCTAACTGTAATTGCAATTTCCATCCAGTCAAACCAGGATAATTAAGCAAAAGACAAAAAAGAATCTGGCAGCAGGCTGAGCAAAGTAACCATTGCTAAAGGAAGAGGAAAAAATAAGGGTATAGTGGTGATGTAAACAGAGTTAATAAGGGAATGGTACTACAACACCAAAACTCCAAACAAAGAAATATAAAGCAAGTTGTTCTTAGGAAAACTTAGTTAGCATGACTAATTAGTTACTAATAAAATTACATTAATAATTTGCATGAACCACAATTTCAGGCTAAATTTAGCAACTGAGCAGCAGCTCTCAGAACCTGAATTTGTTTTTTGCAATTTACCAGGATTCCTGGTAAAACAGGAAATATTTTGGCCTGAATTTCCAGCACCATGCAGCAGCTGATGGCAGCTAAACTGCCATCATCTGCTCCAAACACTTCTGGGGGCTTCACAGGGTGTGCAAAAATATCCTCCTCAGGTTTAGGTTAAAATCAGCTGTCACCTCAAAGGGCATCCCCCTTTGACAAATACCTGGTTATTTGCTAACATCATCACTACAGCTAAAATGAATTAGGTTAAACATAAAGGAATAAAAAAGAGACTGCAGATGAGCAGGAATGTTTGGTTTGGAGCAGGCAGAGAGGACATGGAGAAGAAAAGGCACTGTGTATTTAATAAAGTGGCTACTTTACCTTGGAACACTGCCACATGATAAGCAACCCTATTTAAGGAACACAGTTACCTCTTGATTGTCAGCTTATGCAAATGACAGAAGCACAGAAGAATTAAGGGTAGAAGAGTGAAAATTATTTCCAGGAGAGATGAGTGCCTTCTCTTAAGAAGGAAAACATGAAGAATAAAACACTTTGATCCATGAACAAATTATCTGCATCTTCCTTCTGTACCCTATGGATTGGATTTGATTTGATCAATAAGTGATTTGATTTAAACTTTATAAAGCTTGTTTAAATGTTGTCTGGTACTAAGGTATCTTTTACTGACCCGGGACCTGGTTGTTGACTGTCTTATTTGACTGAAAATATGTTTTACCTAGACTTTCATATGATCCTGACCAACCCAATGGCTGCTTCCAAGGAACTCACAGATGGGCAGAGAGGAACTTGTTGGTGACAATAAAACCGTCACCCCTTCATCTGATCAGGAGGAGTCTGAACACTCTGGGGTAACCCAGGCAGGCAGAAAGTTACACAGCACACAGGACAAAACCACTGCTCCTTAGTTAAATTCAGTGGGAGAACCTTCCCAGGAAGTTATTAGAATTAGTAGTGCTTTCATGGGATTTTGGGATGGGCTTTCCAAGAGATGCCAGTCAGGTGAGTAGAGAACACACTTTTGCTACAGAACAAACCACCCTGGCTGGGGGGAAACAAAGAGGTGGGGGGCTCCCTCCTGAACACCAGAAATATCTTTGCTCTGTAGCAAACATCCACCGCGATCAGATTAATAAAGGTCTGGAAAAAAACCTGCTGGTGCTCCCAAATTTTCAGATTAAATGAATTCTTTTGTTAGTAAATTATTGGACTTTCCCAATGGTGACTTTCAGAAAACATCTGCTGAACTCTTGTAGAGCACTGTGTTTTTCTTTTAGCCACCAGTTAAAGCTTAAGGGATTTTAAGAGCAGAGTACTAAAATTCAGCTAGACCTTCCTTATTAAAAGGAAAATCTTCAGTAATTAGCTCTTCCCCTAACTGCTTTTTGGCTCTCATTACAAACAAAGTGCTATGCTAATATACCTTGTGTTGCAAATGTTTCACAATTCCTGCTAATCAAATTAAACTCAATTTTCAGCAAATAAACCCTCAATGCAGTTAATGGAAAACAAGGAACAGCGCTACTTTGCCTGAGAATGGGTCATTACCACAAGCTCCTAATTACAAGTACCTTAATGCATAATGTAAAGCACAGCCTTATATAGGCTCTTAAGAATTAAAGACGTAGCAGGATCAAAGACTTGATGTGTCCTTGAATTTTTTATATGTACATGGGAATACAGATGGGGGAAAGCAACAAAGAGAAACAGAGCAAAGCTGCAAAACACAAAGATTCACTCACTTACACACCCTTCAAAATGTATAATAATAATAATTTATGCAGTTTATGAGTCTGCAGAAAAAGACTGATTTTTGACTCAGGACACATTCTGAAACCAATTTTCATTTGCCTCCTCCTCTACCCTCTTGATAGAGAATGTTTCACACCTACCAGTTAATGAAGGATTATTACTTTCCTCTAGAGTAAGCTGCAAATACAACCAAGGTTAAAGCAAAGGACGTTCATCCTGAATTAGGTTATATGATGCCATCAAACAGGAGCCCAGGTGATTGATGACATATTGCTATTACTGCACCAGGCATTTATCAATAGTACACCGTGAATTATTTTCCAGTTTAGTTCTCTTATTGTCACATGATGGTATATTTTATCAAATTTACTTAACTGAAAAAAATAAATAAAAGCCCAGAGAGAAAAGCACTGGAAACAAGAGAAGGCATAATAAATCACAGTAACCAACATACCAAATGCAGGCTCTGGCATCACTTGCCAGTCAGAATTCTGCTGTTCTGAATGAATTCACACAGGTTGCATTTTTTACTCTGAGTTTTCAGAAACAATCTGCAGGAATGTGCATGGCAGCCACCGCAGCCCAGCCCAGGAATCACACCTTAACCACGTCCTACAGAGCAATTCAGCTAGAGTGCTACTATCACTAAAAGAGACTGCTTCACCAAACCAAAACGTTTTCATTTTCCTGAAAAATAATTTGCATCTATTTGTTTTCCTGGAGAATTATTACACAGAGCTTTGAAACTTTCAGCAAGACAAACACTTTATGCTCTAACTCGCTCTGGATATAAAGAATTCATATTGAATCTGGTGCAATTGTAAATCTTCACAATGTTACATTTGCAAAATTCCTGCATGATGATGTTGGATCCACGCTGCCTCTCCTCATCCTCATTATTATTAATGCAACATGAAGTGCCCCTGCCTATCCTCCTGACACCACAGAGTCTGAAAAAGCTGAGCTCTTTCTTTAGCTTTGTAGTTGTCCTCTCCCTGAAGGGCATGCAGGCACAGAATGGCAATTATGGCTGTTTGAAAGATTATTAGCTCCTATTTGGGTATCCACGGAACTGTGGAGAAGGCAGGCTCTGGAAAATCCCACCTCTCACCCTGGGCCTCGTGAAACAAAAAATATTATTGTGAGTTTATGAACAGCAGTCAACAAACAGCAGCTCCTCCTCCACCTCCCACCCACATTCACCCACTTTCACCCACCTTTACAACCAAGAGCAGATGCAAACATTGTAACCAGTCATGGAAGGGGCTTGTGCTAGTGAATAATACATTGAAATATTCAACATTCAGTCAGCTTGAGACGTGTTTACTTGTAGCTCCTGCAGAAGCAGCAATTGAGACAGGCACTCACCCTCCCATGAAGACAGAGAGGGATGGGATGGTTCTCTGCAGGAAAAGCTCTTGGAATTAGGGGCTGAACCTTGCTTAGCAACAGACCATCCAAATTTGAGCCCTGCTCAGTTCTGCTTTCTTTTAAGATTTTCCTTATGTGCCTCTGAAGTACTTGACTATAAAATGTGTTAGCACGAACAGCATTAAAAGTAATCAGTTTCTGACAAGGTGTTGGATAAAATGTTCTAATAGGTTTAGAAAGTTCATGAATACTGACTTTTTCTGAAGAGCTTATTTCTATGTCTGAAGATAAATTTTCCTCAGACCTAGAACCTTAAGTTTCTATTACTTAAAGGGACCACCTGTTTTAAATTTTCTGAACAATTTTTAGTTTTACCCAGATTTTACAGCTTTACTTTGCTCCAAAGTAATTAATTTGCATTTCTGGAATTTTCATCCCTTGTCTCTTGCCTTCCCCCTTCTTTGCACCAAACATTGATAGTATGGAGAGAAAAAAGCCTGCTCTGGGATCAAACCCAGACAGTTTTAGTAAGGATCAGAATTCCTGTCCTTTGCACTGGCCATTTTTCCACAGGCAGCACTTGCTGTCTCACATTCCTCAGACTGGTTTATTCATAACAAAAAAGTGCCTTATCTCACCAAATTGCATTTCAAAATATCATGCAAATAGTTTTCAGACTACGTGTAAAAAGCCCCATATCCATCCTCTAAACAGCTGTAATTTTCACCTTCTTTACTTAGATCCGTAGTGGTTTATGGGTAATTTTGGTAAAAGAGGCTCAGCTGAAATTCCATCTCACAAAGAAATAAAGACCATGTTTTTTTCTGAATCACCTTCAAAACCAAAGGCAAAGCTTAATAAGCAAGTCAAGGGAATTTACAGGATCCGAAACATCTGTGCAAAACAAAACAAAACAAAAGAGCATTATAAAATGCAGTTTTACGGAAAAAATTGAGGTTCAGCTATGCAGCTTTTTGGGTACTGAATATGTTCATGTCCAAGAAGGGAAACCAAGAGTTTATGCTCAGTAATAACTTGAATATCTGTGTTTCCTTCAAGTGCAGGGCAGCAAAAGTTTACAGCAGAAATATAACACTATTATCTACCTTGACAAGGAAGTAGAGGTGTAAAGTCTCTGATGTCTTTAGAACCCTTTCAAATATAGGTTTGTTTTCAGTGTACCATCAGTCCATAGCTTTAATTTTCTTTTCAGTAACTTCCAATAGTTTCAGCTGCACTATCTCCTTTTCCCACTAGCATTAATAAACAGGATCTGTATAGGTTTAATTCCGTCCCTTAAAACAGATTGAAACCATTGTGAGAAAGATAATTTCAATGAATTCTATGCAAACAAAAAGATTTTCAAGACAGCACCTTCCCTCTTTCCAGGCTTTTGTACAATGACTCTCCAGCTCCTGCATTGCCTCATTCCTCCAGGGAAGATTCCTGGCCCACAAATTGTTTGACTTAAATACTGCAGTGTTACCTGATGGTATTCCAGAAATGGTCCCAAGCTCTGCAGCTCATTCTAAAGCAGGATATCACTGAAGTCAGGCTTTTAAACCCTCAGGAGAAAGCCTATCACACCACAGACATCTCAGAAGGAAGTGGAGTGAGAATTAGAGGCTGATTTCTGGAAATACCTTCAGAGTGAGCACCAAGCAGTCCTGGAACACCATTTGAGTGCCATTCATTTTCTAATACAAGCAAATACAGATATAATTGCCAGACACACGTCGTTAAGGCATTGCTAATTACAGACAATAAACCAGTGATACAATCTTACTCATATATTAGCAGAAGGAGACACTGCAGGTACTGGGCTGATGTACAACTGACAGTGGAAAGGAGATACACTAATTTTGTGTGCACAAGTTTGATTTTCACAGTCACTCTTCTTTTTGATGACAGCAGACAATTACGAACAGACAAGTTTTGCTTGCAGGTAACTCCAAACCAAACCAGATCAAACTATTAAAGTTACAGTAGGCACCTGCAAGTGGTGTTTTCAGAGCAGAAGCACGAATGCGCACGCACAGAGGCTGTACCTGAAAAAATTGCCACGAAGGAACCCCCTTTTAATCTCATCAGAATAAGAATGTCCCTGTCCTTCATCACTGTTTCTAAAATATGAAGAAACTTTAAATCTGAATTAACAACATCAAGATCTGTAAACTCCTCAAGGAAAACCTCTGAAGAAAATAATACCCCTTTTTCATACCCTTGCAACTTAAACAAACCTTGAGTTGTTTGTTAGACAATTCCACATGGACTTTCATCTTTGCTGTCACTATTTCACCATTAAAGTGGGTTGTTGTAAAACACTGGAGACTTCAGAGGCTTAAGCCAATATAAAAATCTCTGCAGTATGAAGTAGTTTTATGTCACTACTCTGGTTATTTCAGAATTGGCTGCAAATAAGAGCCTGAGGATGATTTAATGTGTCCTCGACCCATCATGGCCATGGTTAAACAAAGTAAACACATCAGTCTTTAGCAGTTATTTATAACTGGAGGAAAAGCACAAACCAGCCATGATAAACAGAGCACTGGAAAACATTCTGAAGGGGAACTAAAAGTATCTGGAAATGCCTTTCTTCACGTATTTCTATATTCCATTTCTCAGTAAAATAAAATCCCAGTGACCATCCACAGGAGGATTTATTAGAACTGAAGTCCCCACTTCCAAATAAGATCCCAAGATACCACTGCTCAAGTGGAAATGTAGGCATTCAGATGTGATTACACACCAGCAACTGGTACTTCTAGTGCAGTTTTAAAATTGAACAACCAGCTTTCAGAGCTCATAAAAAACACCCAGCTACTTCAAGGTGGAAAAGCTCAAATCCTGGAAACTTCTCTGTGTATTTGGCCTCTGCAGTGGTAACTGCACCAGTGGCCCAACTCCATGGCACCAATGATGTTCTCCTTTCAATCTGCTCAGAGAGAGGATATTTACCTTGCTGTCTAAACCCTGACTTCCTCCAGCAGCCTCTGGCTCCTGACCTCTGCACTGGGGCCTTTCTGAGGAGCCTGGGCTGAGGGTTTGCTGCCGAGGAGATGTGCAACCCCGGCACGCGGAGCTGCAGGCAGGTCGCCCTCTGCCCGGCACCAACAGAGGGTTTGTTTGCAACCAGGCCAAACCAGAGACCTGTCTGCATGGCTGTGAGGAGGAACTGATCCTGGAGAAACCATCCCAGCACAGCCCTGAGTGGCACCTTGATAAACTGGATTGATGTCGAGGTCCTTCACGTGCTCTGACCTGTGCTTGCTTTGAGAGGAGGGAAAGGGTGGGATAACTGGGGATGGTGTGTGCCCGCTCCCAGCACGCTGGAAACTGCTTGGAAAGCGAGACAACCTCAGCATGAAGGACTGTGAAGTGCCACTACAGCCTACAGGACTCAACTCAACAATTAAGTCCTCCTGTTGGAATGCAGAATGGGAAGTTTCAGTGTAGAGGTTTGTGGCTGCTGCACGACCTTACAGAGGCCCTTCGGGAGGAGGCACAAGCTGTAGGGTCCCTGGGGGCACATCTGGACTCATCTTCTGAGGAAGAATCACCCTTTCATGAAATCTTAGTCTCAGGATTTAAGAGATTAGTGCTGGTCCATGTGTGGCCAAACTGCCAACTCACTTTTTACAAATTAGGTACTCATATAATTGAAAAATGTGCCCAGATAGAATCATGCATCATAATACTTGTCATCTAAGAAACCTAAAAGATGCTCAAAGCCAAAACCCAACAACAAAAGTTTTGGGAAGTGGGTTTTGATTGTTTTTTTGGGTTTGGGTTGGTTTTTTTTTTTTTTGCTTTTTACCATAAACCCCTATTGAGCTGGAAAAAGACAATTTGGCCAATATCATGGAGTTCCGTTTCTCTCCTGAATATCACTGTTACCTATAATTTAGAGATCAGGACAACTCTATTCTTATCCATGCAGTCCCTGCATACTATGCCCTAGTGCTAGAAACAGTAGGAATCTTTTGTGGAAGCAGCAGACGAAACTGTCTCCTGAGTGGTGCTGTTGCACGCTTAGAATTTCCAAGTCTTATGATGAGAGAGTCATGATTAGCTGAAAAAAACCAATTATTCCCAAGCATGAAAAATAAACTACTGGAAACAGTTTTCCTGAATTCTGTCTGTAGTTCTGTTGTAGTTTTCTGGCTGTGAGAGGTGTTTGGAAACCAGTACTGCTTGTTCTGCGTTAGCTTTGAGATTGCTGTATTCTACCTGAGGGCAGGGGTTCTTATTTTAGCATTAATGAAGCAGATTGCAATATTGGAAATCACACCCATGGCAGCACAATATTTATTTCAAGTTTAGCCTCCATGTCTTTTGTTGTCTGCACTGTGCAGCCTCAAACTGTAAATAAAAACTTTAACAATTTTCCCCCATAAACTCCTTCCTTCCACAGCTTTGCCAGGTCCTCTCTAGTTCCCTTCCTTAATTATAGAATTCTTCAGAGGCACAGGATGCATGTTATTTTCATCAGTGAGAGATAAGAGATGTCAGCGCAGAACTGAGCTTTTGCTATACTTAGTCATAATCCTCCTATCACTTAAAAAGGCAACTGGAGATCTTTTTCAATAAAGCCATCAACAGGGATTCAGACATAAACACTGGATTTAGGCACATAAGCTTAATTGACTTTCAAAAAGAGATGAGCATCTCTTCCACTTAGGCTTTTCTGATAAAGCCACCCTGAGCAGCTCAGGTTTAGGGATGCAATGATTAACGTGGTGGGGAGGAGCCAAAAATAAGAACACACAAAGATCACTATCTTGCTCTGCTCTTTACAGGGAAGTTTAGGAAAGAAAAAAAGAAGAGTTAACACATTCTTCCTGTAAAATTATTTTCAACATAAGGATTCTCAGAAGCACCTGCACACGATGCGCTGTTATCTCCGTATTGATTTTCTGCAGTATCACACTGAACTGCAAAGTGTGCTGGTGATTTAATTGCAATTACATTTCACTGGAACTTCTAACATGAGTCACATAACAACCTTTATAATGTTTTATCTCCGTTTTTTTTTTTTTGCTTACAGTTTTATTCCATCCCTCTTCTCACAGTCCCTTTTTATCTGTCCTCCCTCTCCTGTAGTCCAAGGCTTACAAGGTCGTGACACCGACTCCCATATTGAACGAGCCACTGAAACCAGGTAACCCAGAGTGCCATTGATCCCTGATGAGCAGGGGGACATTTCCATCTAAATGAGGAGGATGAGCTTTGTGGCTCCCATTAAGGTTAATGGGGGTTGTATGGCTGGATCCTGGTGTACCATAACAAATGCTTGTCCCCTCAACTAATTCATTCCAGTGTTCCAGTACTGACAGAGAAAAAAATATTTTCAGGAAAAAAAAAAGGATTGTGATTCAGAAGCAAATGTCAGAGTTGTTCCATGTTTCTTCACTAACTTTCAAAAGTGTTAAAGCAGCACATATCACCACTTTCCGCTTCATCTGCAAGAGTGTTCGAGTTAGTGAGGGTTCTGTGAGAGCCATTAAAAATCTGTCAGAGAAGTGCTGGTCATGGCAAAAACATTTTTCAGGAGCTGTCAATTTCCCCAAATATCCATCAGTGCTACCAGGCACAACAAGGGATTCCTCATTTAGAACGTGTCAATTCTTATTATTAATGTCATGATGAAAACACCTGCTAAGTGTCTGTGTCTGGCAAAGTGAGGCTGTCACAGAAATGAGAGGGTGAATTCCACTTGGATTAGTGAGCAAGGAAGAGCTGGAGATTTCTTTTTTGTTATATTTTCCTAAAGATAAACACCTTGTCTTTATCCTGAGCCGGGCTTGTAAAGACAGGGAATGCAGCAAGGTATAACTGATGAAAGATAATGTGAAAATAATGTGCAAGAGTAACTCTTTGTAAAACTGCACATTTGGAGAGATGAGTTCTCAGTCATTTGTTTGTTTGCGAGCTCCAGGTGGAAGGTGCATGAGCCCCATCCTCAGCACCCTGCAGATGTTGGGTTTTGTCACAAGGCTGTTGACTGCAGCCCCTAAGGATGCACCAAACAAGTCGGTTTGGCTTCTCCCAGCAGGGGCACTAAATGGAATTCAGGTGAGCCAAGCCCATCCTCATAGGAACATGGATTTCTGTGAGTCTTGGGATGTGCCTTGGTTGGGACTGCCTGACACACAGAGCACTGCAAGCTGGGCTCTGCTTTTAAAAGCACACAGAGAGAGGAAAAATACATCCTGGGACTCACTGCACCGTATATTCCTATATATAGTGACAAAATCAACATGTTAGCTCTGTCTTTCTTAAAAAAATATCCATAAACATTATACCCGTGGGATTACAGGAGCTAAAAGATGGTATCACCTGGGAAAGGTCTTACTGAGACTCCAAGGCAGGCTTTGGAAGAGAATTTCAGACTTCTGCTTTGGATTAAAACAAATCATATTCAGTAAGAAAGGCTGCCATTAAGGAAACTGTTCAATGCTTCTCTCCTCATTCTTACACACATGAAACAAGTTTGAGGCAGAAGAAAATATTGTGAACAACAGTCAGTCCAGCTGGCCACATGCTGACCAAGAGGAAAGTGCTCCCAAAAATGAAGATGCCTTTCCCAGCCCTTGCTGTCAGGACACCTCAGCGGGCACCAGGCAGCTCTGCCTTCTGCTGCTGATCCCACCAGGCACCTAAATACCTGCTTAACTTTAAGCTCATGGCTTTAAGCACAAGGCATTAACTGTAATGAGCGTTCTTATATTCTTAATCACACACTTGGATTCATTGCCAGAGCAGGCAGGAAGACATAATGGGCCATGTCTTCAGTTTGTGTAAATTGGTGGGACTTAATTGAAATGAATCGAGTTGTGTCAATCTGCGGCGGCCGCTGCCGGATCCCCGGGGTTCAGAACCTCCCCACGTGTCAGTCAGGCCCCGCTGCAGCTCTCACTGCAGAGCTGTCACACTCTCACCATCAAACTCCCCCCAGCCACCCAGCAAGCAGGAGTTAATGATCACACATCTCTCTTCTGAGCCACCCAGAAGGATAACCCCAGTGTCTTAGCCGGCACACTCGTTCTCTCCGTGAAAGACTCTATTATCAAGGCTGGGTGAGTTATTACCCAGAGCACTTTGCCTGTCATATTTCACTGCAGAGCCTGCAAAGTCCAGCTCACTGGTAGGTGCCTTACAAGTTCTTGCACACGACATTTCAAGTAGAAAACAGATAATTGGCTTTTAAATACTTCAGGTAGGTTGTTTAAGACTCATCTTTTTTTCTTGTCGGCTCTTTGTTAGTGTAATTTGGCACACACGGCTCCTGTCCATCCTACTTGCACAGTGACCCATATTTCCAGAAGAAAAGCAGGCTTTCAAACTTAGATCTCACCCACACTCTTTTGCAAACATCCTCACAGGCTGAAAAAACCCCAAACCATTTTTTGAACGAGGCCCTAGGGTAAAGTTTAACAAAAATGCCTACAAAGAACAAGAATGATTACATCTAAGCAAAATATAATCAAAATACAGCAATTTTAAATATCCTATTTTTACTCTACTTTTTCAGCCCCACACTCAAATAAATGGTTTAAAATTTGCTTCCCCTAATATTGAAATATGATTAATCTCTTTCCCCATGAAGAATTTCACAGTTAAAGAGATTTCTGTTCAGCAGAGGACTGAACCCAATGCCTAAATCCATCTCATGCCAACAGAGCACACCAATAGTCAAACACAGCACTTTGGCAGGATTTAATTTCCTAATCAGAAGTGCTGGCAGACACCACCAAAGCTTGGATGGAGGGCAGCTGGGGGCTCCTACCAAGGCTGTGCCAGTCTGGAGTTCTACCCTATATTCACTCTTGATGGAAGAATTTGATCTCACCCTTGTCAAATGTCACATCTAAAATAACCATGCTCTGAACTATGCACAATCAAATGTTAAAATAAACTTAAAAAAATAAACTAAGAATCATGCAAACTTTATTGATAATTCATTGCTGGATTGCTTGTACCAAACAAGCACATCTGACAGCAGAGACCAGCATGGTTAAAATATGAGAAAAGCTGTCACTTAAATTTGGATTGTACAATATGTATTTTTTATGGGAATATAGCAATTTCCAAAGTTTTTGGTTTTTAACTGTGATCTGTCACTACATATATTTGGGGTTGGGGAAGGAGAAAGCTCAGAGCAAAACATTTCAAATATTCCAGGTCCTTGCCTGAACATTTCCTAAACACTGAATTTGCAAAATCCCCCAGCAATTCCTGCTTCCATTTATAAACCTGTGCCAAAAGGACACCAAAACTCTGTCCTGTGCTAATGTTTCAAACAGAAGAGTGGTACCAGTGAATATTTCTGTAGGTGATCACTGCCTCACAGGAGCCATGGGGTGAGGATGGCCTGAACATTGCTTCTCCTGACCATGGTATGATGTTTTTACCTGAGGATGGGGGGCTGCTGAGAGAAGTGGCCGATTCCAAGTTAGGAGGCGCTTCCAGCCTGAAGATCGATCTGAACTAAGCAGGATTTGGGATCTGCTGGCACTTTCCTTCAAGGGAGTCCTTGCTGTTGCACACAGGAACATTTTCTGATCCCTGGTGAGTGGTTACCCTCCGCAGCCAGAGCAAGGATGTTCTGTCAAGGTCTTGCAGTGGCCCTGCACCCGAACAGGGGCAGCTGCTTTCCCCTAAAGAGGATCCATTCTGAGAGAGGCAAGAGCTCTGATCCCACGTGCTCATTGTCTCAGGGTACAGGACACATCTTTCAGGGGGTGATTTAAAGCTGGAGCCTTTCCTTCCTCCACTCACCCGTGCAGAAAACTTGATTTATAACGTGGGCATCAATTAAAACACCTGGATTTAAACAGCACAGCTCTCCAAGCTGAAGTATTTACTTAGTTCAAAAGAGCTGTTAGATTCGAAGTTAATGCTCAACATGTGCTGCTAAACAAAGGGGAGAAGCTCAGAATTTCAGGGACCAAAATTCCACTTGGAAATCAGCATATTCCTCTCATGGGAAGAGATAAGAAGGTGCACTCTGCTCCAAGGCAAAGGCCACAAGAACTCGTGGCTGGTTTATGCAGCCCAGTGCTTGCTGCTGGCAGAAGAGTGTGAGGAAACTCCAGATCTGTCCAGCAGTAAGATCTTTGGGGTAGGGGGCAGATGAATTTCTAATTTTAACATTTCTAATTTTATCAGCAAACCAGTTGACCTGCCTTCCTTTAAGTTCTCAGTCTCCCGTGGGTCTAACAGATAATCACTAAGGAAGCACCATCCCAGTGCTCCCTGTGGTACCACCCTACAGATGTTTAAAAATGAGCACCAATAATGAGCAAAGCTTTAGTATAGATTTTCTGCTTTCAATGCTGGGTGGGAGAGACTCAAAACTCAATAAACACACTGAAAAAAAAAACAGCAGGAAAATAGCATGGTGGTCTTAATGCATGAAATTTGGCATTAGATGAACACTGAATTTGTTCATTTGCCCTAATCTCTTCACATTTCAGTTTTTCTTCCTCTGCTCTCCACTACTCCTTTCCATTACTTCTTTAGGGAAGGGATAAAACAGGACAAAAAAAAATGAGGCACTTTTGCTTCCTTTTTTAAGTGAAACCTAGAGAATTTTCATTAAAAAACACACACATATAAGAAATGAATCTTCTAATATGGAAAAGGTTTAAGAATAAACAACATGAATTAAAGTGCCTGGGTAGCTCTACAGATTTCCCTCCTTTAAGCTTGGCTCTATCTATGTTCAGTACTTAGAGCTGCCTCTGTTTCTGCAGCCCATCTAAAATTAGATCAGAAGCTCTCCAGGGTAAGGATTGTGTTCTGTTTGCTGCTCGGCGCCTGCTGCCATTTAAATACTTGACAAAAATAATAATGAAATGTTGTTATTTTTCTACTTTCATGTCTAAAACTCTAAAACTCTCTGAGAGTACTACCAAAACATGCAGGCAGCAGAGATAACAGTCAGCCTGGTTTAATGACTGAGCACACCAGATGTTTCGCCTGTGTTATTCACACATGGGTTTGGCTGTTTCTTTGTTGGTTATAAATCTCTATTTTTGACCATGGTATCATTCTTTTTTCCCTAGTTAGCCTCTGAACCTGATTCCCAAGAGGAGAAACTGGAGAAGCAGCCACCGGGTACAGGAGCCAGCCCTGCACCCAGTGCACATATGGGTTCTATTGTGTGAGTCACTGCCCTAACGACAGCTAAGCATATTACTGCCTGCAAAATTAACTCACACACTGTGAATAATCACAGAAAAGAAATTTGTTTTGCTACAAGGTTGTTTTCCAGCTGTTTTAATGCAGACAATTTTTTCCTGAAACACAAATTGTAAGGGGAAAAAAAAAAAAAAAAGACAGAGAGAAAGAAAAAGACTTTGAAAATCTGCATAATTTCAAAGTGCTTAATGTAAATTAGATAGATCCGCCTAATTTTATTTCAGTACTTTTTAATTGCATTTATAATTAGTAAAATACATTAATGTGCTACACAGAAGGTCAGGAGTTCTGGTGAAAGAATCTAATTAAAATGCTCTGCTGCATTTATGTCACACATGCGCTCAGTAACCTTGAGGCCTTCCTGCAGCAGCAGAGGAGGGGTTTGTATTTATGTTATAAATAACTTTTGTCTTCAACAGTGCACGAGTAGCATGTGATATGTGAGTATTCCCATCTCTCACCCCAAACTAAATGGTTTGGTCCATTCCACATTGCACTTTGGATGAGAGGCTAATGAACAAAAGCATGCTGGTTCCCCTTCTAAGGAGCACTCCGGGATTCCCAGCTCTGCCCAGCCTTTCCCTCCCAGGGACCCTGTGCCACACATTGCTGACACAGAAAGAGCTGAAGTTGGTGACAGCCAGAAATTTGAATACATGTGGTGTCAGGTATTTTCCCGATGTCTGGATCCACTAACAGCATAGATTAAAAAAAATAAAAAAAAAATTTAAAAAGAAGATTGAGGAACAGCTTACAGCAATAATCAGCAAGCAATAATTAGCGATGCTAATTTTTCTACTTAGAACTCATATTGTGATTTTATTACATTTAAATTATACATGCTCAGGTGTTCAAATGCTCTCCTTTCATCACCCTCTTAGGTGGTAAAACATCATTAACATCCTTCTAGCACCAGCATGATTGCTCAGTAAGATTAGAGATCTCTGCCTCAGCAAGTTCCACACGTTCTCCTGTGAGCAAAACCCAAGGGGAACAAAATAGGAAGGGCACATTTCCATATTATACATTCACTGTTAGCCCAGCTTTTGTTTCTCTACAAGCAGCAGATCTTAAAAGTTTTGGAATAATCACTGGAATTATAAATTCCTGAGCTGTCAGCTCTGTCTGCAACAGAGGAAGAGTTACCTCAGTTTTCAATAGGAAGGAAAAACAGAATGATTGCTCCTGCTCAGGATGAAAAGCTGAAGCTTTCAAAGACTTGTTGCTCCATACTAGCTGTAAGGATTGGTCAGTGTCTGGGATCACTCTTTACTGGCCTGAACATCACAGGAAAGAAAATGAGGTGTAGAGACGAAGTAGGTCAAACTTACATAAAAACAAACAACATTCACTCCTTCCCTTTATAATCTCTCCCAGCAGTTGTAAAGCAGCCATCAGCACCTGTGGGGATATCTTTAATAGCTCTGAAATAGAAGGAAAATGATTCAGTTCACTCAATAGCTGCTTTTACCTACTGGGACTGAAGGGATTGAAGTCCTTTCTGGAATAAAAGGATGGCAAACACTGGCAGGGCTTGCAGGCTGGCTTAGCCTGGTGGGACTGAACTGTTAGAAAAACTCCTGCCTGAGGGACAGAGCTGGCTCTGCTGAGCAGCGAGCTGGGCACACAACTGCAGCCAGGAGTGCAGAACGTGTGAACTGGCAGGAGAGTGTGAAGGGAATAGAGTATAAGGGCTGTGTTTGCAGAGCAGCAAGACAGGAAGATAAGAAACCTTGAAAGCTGCAGACCAGGGAGAAGAGTGACATTCACTCATCTAAGTTTTGCTCTGCCACTCTGATAGAACTCTAAATATTGTATCAGAGCTGGCAGATAAACACTGGCTTGCTTTGAAAAGTGTGTCCTGAGCTGTTGGCAGCACGGTCAACTGTATCACTTCCTTTGGCCTCCAGCTCCTGCCAGGGGACCAAACTCATTTGGATTCCAGAAAGAAATGAAGGGATATCGAAGCCAGATGGCCCAAGCCCAAAATAGTTCAGCTGCATGGCTTGCACTTGGAGCCATGGAGAGCTGAGCACTAGTGCAGGATCCCAGGAGATCCACAGGAAGGCAAAGCTGCCGCCCCAGACCATGAAAGCCATTCACTCCATCAGGGTCAGCTAAGGAACCCCATGAGAGCAGTGGCAGGAGTTACCCACTGCTGCCACCAGCACCTGCTTGGTGCAAGAACCATCTCAAACCCACACACTTCGTGAAATAATCCCTTAATCCCAATTCCCCAGGGAATCAGGCAGCCACTGAGCAGAGCCAGCAGCACGAGGAGCCGTGGCTAGAAGGCAGCAGAGTGCTGGTGCTCAAATGGCTCATGTGCCCTAAACCCAATGTTTTTGGTTGCTGCCTGCATCACAAGATCGTTAACATGTGAATGGGGCTGAAGCTGGTGCTGATGTGCTGGAAATTAAATGTACTCGGACAAGAGGCACAGAAACTTCTCAGAACTGTACAGCTTATTTGCAATGCCTCTTAGGTGCAACATCATCTAAAAGGGCAGAGGAATATTTTTTTAGATGCATGTTTGTTTGGCCATGTGCAGCTAAAAGCACAAGGGGTACTGAGAACACTATCAATCCTCATTCCTGTCCCTAGACCACAGAACAAATCACCAGTACCATTCCTGAAGTTATTTCTAAAGCACAATTCATAAATTCAGCATTACCTGCACATGCGAATGCACAATCAACTTTTCAAATCCAGGCCATCTTATTTCTCAGCGTTCAGAATTTTTATACACAGAATCCACTGCTGATCACGGTTGCAATTTTGAGACAGAAAAAAAAATAGATTAAAAATAATTGGGCTTCAATTATATAATCTTTAAAGTGCTGAACAGTCCTCTTGGGGGAACGGATTCCCAGTGCACACACTTATTCTCACCAAGGCTTCCTGAGGCAGCTTCTTGGAAAGTGAAGACTCACCTCAAGGAAGTATCCTACCCAACCAGAAGCCTTATGGAGGTTTGGAAAAGTCCCCTAATAACGAAAAAGGGGGTAATTTTCATAAGATTTAAAAATATCAACATAAGGCAGAGACAAATTATCATGAAGGCTTCAGTGTGCTAAAACCCAATTTAAACGTGCTGAAACTTTACAAGGATCTATTTTCATGCTAATCTAACCCAGAAAGACTGATACACTCAGGAAAATACACAATTAGGGCCTCAACACTCAGCAAGTTGATCACTTTCCAAAAATATTATGCAAATAAATTAATACATAAAACTCTCCCTCATTGCCAGAGTGTACAGAGATTTACAGAATAGAGAGCAAGCAAAACTCCTGAATTAGGCCAAAAAAGCCTTGAAACCTTGACTGAGCAGTCCATAATAGTCCATAATTTCACACAGTGAAATTAATATGAAACGTAAAATCTGGCACATGTATAAAACTAGTCTTTTCTACCCTCACCAATGATTCAAACTTGTATTAGCAGCACCACTGTCCCCAAATCTAGATGTCAATTCCCCATTACACACCAGACACCAGGTCAATGGCACAGCTAACAAGGATCTGCTGGTGCAAATGCTTATTGCATCTTAGCCTAATTCTAGTAAAATTTAAATGGTCTATTAATTTTCTTAATAAATTTAGACATGGCTCCTGCCTGCAATCTGTCTTTGATTAGCTAACAAAAGTGTATGAAGATCCTGCCAAGCTGACAGTTCAGAATATTTCAAGCAAATCATCATCTACATTAAAAAAACATCAATCTATTCATTTCTCTGTAGTACAGGCAACCAAAAATGGTTCAGATCCTCAGGTTTAGCCTGCCCAGGCCTTCCAGTCCTGCTTCATCTGGACTTGGTACGAATAAATTACTTTACTAATGGTGGAAAGTCTCAAATGTACAGGTAGTTCCTGACTAAGACTGCAGCTCAGGAGTTCATTTGGGCACATGAATAACTTTAAAGACTTTTTTCATCTTTAGACCCAATATGGGAAAAGTCAGGTCCGTCAGGTAGAGAAGTGCACAGGAGAAGTTTCCCCCACAGATGAATTTTTCCCCAGATTTATGTGGCATAGGGCTGAAGTAGCAGGGTGCTCATCAAGGGATTGCAAATCCGTGTTGTTACAGAGGGGGTTGTGCTATTTCTAAGTGAAAACATAAAAAAAGGGGGGCTGGGAGTAATATCATTATCATCTATAATCACCAGGAGGTCTTCCTTGTGAGATCACAAATGAGTTTAGCAACAAAAGCACAGAGGGACCCTGTCTATTAAGATAAACCTGAAAAAGACTGAAAAAAAAGTGCAGACCAGAGAACAGGCAGAGCTATTTAAACCAAATAAGATTGTGCAAAACCATATAAACAGCCCAAGAATAAGCTCAGGATTCCTCATAAAAGGTTTCTATTCACTGAAAGACCAAGCTTCTGACACAGTTTTCCAGGGGAGTTTTGTACATTTATAAATGTCCGACCTTTACCCGAGACACGAGGTCAGACCCTTATCTTTTCATTGCAGATCAGCTTCTAAGGATGATAAAGCCCAAACACAAGGTACCAGGAGCCAGGGAGGTAAATCTACTTGTTGTACAAGACAGAGGCATTATCTTTTTGCTCCCAGTGTGAGAGAAAAGTCCAGTGGCACCTGGAAAGAGGTCACTGCAAAACTTTTACCTCTGCTCTCAACAGGACCAGAATCAGAATAAAGAACTCCTGTGTTACATTGCAACCCTGAAAAATCCCAGAAGTATTAATACTAATTAATCAAGTGTTAGCTGCATTAGTCAGTGGCAAAGTTCTGCACTAAGATGGAAATCATGAGCTAACCCCAGATCCAGACAACCTAAGGAAGGGGATGCTTGAAGACAGATAATATTCAGCTTTCCTCAGCACTGCAGTACAAAAGTTCACAGGAAAATAAACGTTTCTCAGCTTTAATTATCTCTGAACTGTTTTTTGCTTCTGTTCTTTGGTCTGGTTTTGGGTTTTTTTACACTTTAATTACAGTTGGCAACTCTGAGTCTCCTGCTGGTAGCTGTAATCAAAACTGAAAACTGATTAAATGATGCAATCTATGCCACTGGACAGCATTATTCAATCCACATACAAACAACAATAAGCCAACACAGTATTTTAATAGACAAACAACATTTCAGCTCTCCTTACAGCAATGAGTTCAGAACATACAAACCAGCTCCCAGTACTTTCCCAGTCAAGAATGAATCACACCATGCCACACGTCAGTCACCTCTGGCTGGAGTGTTTCTGTCCCTCTGAAGGCACAAAAGCCCTGGAGTGAGGAAGGGGCAGCTCCCAGCAGTGGGAACTCGGAGCTGCCTCGGTCACAGAAAGCCCCATAGGTAACAGCATTCCAGATTCCTGAGTGCCATCTGCTGGCACCTGCACTGGGAACCAAACCTAACAGCAAATTTGGAGCTCCCTAGGAAAATTTCTGACAGGTTCGTCTGCATTCCACTTCATCCCACGTGAAGCTCTGAACAGTTCCAGTGCACGCTTTTTGTTCTTTCCCCACTGTGGCGTATTCAGCGGCAGAGAGCTGCTGTGGCACCACGCACCCGGGCACAGAGCTCAGAGCTAAAGTGATGGAGTGTTTTAGCCTCAGCTCAGGGCTGACACGGGTCTGGCTGGGGTCACTGGTGCCTTAGGGAGCACAGCCCGTGCCCATCTCTCACAGACACCACTGCTCTCTGCTGGGCCAGTGTCTCCCATGGGGTGTCAGCACAACATTTTCAGTTTCCCACCCTTTGTAACGCACAGCCCAGATGAGGAGCCTGGGCAGCCAAATGGAGACAAGAAGAGTGGAAATTACAAGCCTTATTTAAGCAAAAAAAAAAAAATTGCTTAAGGAATATCTCAAGCACTTTCAAGGGTGAAGGAGCTCAAAGCAGCTGGCAGCTCTTTGAGGACAAACCCCTCCAAGGCCATGCTGGCAGCCAGGACAGGCAGAGCTGCAGCAGGACACGGACTTGGCCAAGAAGGGAGGCTCTGACTGATCTCCAGCGAAACAGGATGGAGGCTGGAGGTGGGAGATGGGCTACGAGGGAGGAAGATGGATGAGCTCATTGCTCAGGCATGCAGGGAGGGTGGCAGCAAAGCCAAAACCACCACCACTTGTCACGGGCTTACAAAGATAAATCACACCTGACCACTCCGGCTGCCTGCTGAGCTGAAATGACTGGGAAGTTGGACTAGGAACTTCCCACAGCTCCTTCCAACCTGAATAATTCTGTGATTCTGTGACAAGCATTTCTCAGGATTGTGACAAGTGATTTTTCAGCCCACCAGAATGATGGAAGTGTCTCGTTTGATGAAAGTCATTCTTGTGTAGCTGATCCAAGATCAGCAGTCTTTTCCACCTTTTCTTACATCAAAATGGCAGGTCAGCAGATGGATTAGGGAAAATAGCAGAATCCTTCAGGAGAGAAATCAGTTTACCTAAAAGCAACTCAGTGGTTCTTCTCCATCCAAGCATGCCACTGAATGGGCTCCTTTCTCAGTAACAGTGGACTTCTTACAGCTAGAATCCAATAAATCTGTTGGTTTCCTCAGAGTCTTTTTAATCACGAGACATATTTGGCATTTTCCCCCTCTCTTGCTCCACACAGAGTTCATCTATTAACTAGGTCAAAAAGGACCCAACATCTGAATTGCAGGAATTGCAGTTTTAGTCTGGTTTCTTGATAACAGTAACCAGGTGCCAGTTCATGGATGATGCCAGTTAACAGCAGTGCAAAATAAATAGCAACTTTAGTGGCTTGAAGCACAGCAACTTCAAAAGGGAGCTATAACGTACTCCCAAAGAAGCGTTCTTGACCCAGGAATATGTGAACTCGGGAATTTCAGGCCAAGTTTGCCTGAAATTAATCATCTCCTCACATCCCAGTTGTGATGCTGACACCTGACCATCTGCTGAGCAAAATGAGGAAGAACCCTCACACAGGAAGAATTCACTGTATGTGGAATTTGGGGACATCCAAAAACCCAAGTATGCTTTCAATGTAATTTAAAGGCCTTTGAAAAACCAGTAAAACCAGTGAATAAACAGGCAGGAAGAGGCCTATGTAAGATCTATCATACAGGTCCAATTTTGTTCAAAATATACAGGAACAGAAATATAATGATATTTGTGTCGAGTTTTGTAGGATAGATTTTAATGAGAAAAATTTTAATGAGAAAAATTTAAGTTAGAAAACCCTAGGGTGAAAAACCCTTAACTCTTGACAGCAAGAACAATCAAACAGAAGCTGAATACAAACCACAAGGGCTGTTTAAAGGTTTTTCCTTAGAAATATCTGTTTCAGATCTGGATTATGGATGGAGCCATTTTAAAGCGAATGTTTCAGTGGAACATTTAATCTCTGGCTATCAATGTAAAAAAATTACACGCCCCAAACCTGGAGTATTTCAGTTTAAGAGTACTCTAAAATGCATGAAAATTCCTACTTTAGCTCTGCTCCTTTTCCCCTAAAGTAGCAACAACCAACTAAAACGTCTTCCCCAGTAAACCTAAACAAACCTACAACACGTGAGCACCTGCACAGATTTGTCCTTAACCTTCTATTTTTTGAAGACAACAGGACTAATCTGAAACTGTGACTTTGGGGGTTTTTATCACATTTATCTTTGCAAGGCTGAGGACTGTGCCAGCTATTAGGGACTGGTAATTAACACCTGGTTCTTGTGCTGGTTTTGCCTGGGAGAGCATGGATTTGCTCCCAGCAGCTGGAAAGGGGCTGTGGTTTGGGTTTGTGCTGAAAATAGGGATGATAACACAGGGATGTTTTGGTCACTGCTGAGCAGGGCTGACACATTTTTGTCTTCCCAAGTCAGTGTGGTGCAGCTTGGCTGCCTTGGGGTGGCTGAACCTGCCTGCCCATGGGAATGGGGAAGGAACTCCTTGCTTTGCTTTCCACCTTTTGCTTTCCCTATTGAACAATTTTTATCGAAATCCATCAATTTTCTCATATTTTTTTAACTTTTATCCTTCTGATTCTGTCCCCCATCCCACTGGGGATAGAGTGGGTGAGCAGCCACGTGGTGCTTTAGCTGTTGGCTGGGGTCAAGCCACAACACTTCTGAAAGTGCTTTTATAACCCATTATTTTAAAAACAAGCAGTTTCTTTAACCAAATAGTCTTGTAATACAATCATCTTCCCTAGCAAAGCCTCTCCAAAGACTGGTAATCTGGGAACGATTTAGTCGTAGTCACTCGTGATTAGCAGCACTGCTTACATTCTCAGAGACCTTTCAGGGTGGCTTTTGATTATTTTTCCCCTTTAGTTGGTTATCAGGATACTTATAAGCATAATTAATTCATACTTTGGACTCTCAGGATTATGAAGTATTATAGGATAGCAGCGCTAAGACAGAATGCTCTAATTCACCAGCTGTCATGTATTTAATTAGAGATTTTGATGAATCTTTCCTACTTAGATGAGCCTTCATACTTTGTGTTCTATTTCAAAAAAAAAAAAAAAGAGGAAAGGCAGAAAGAAAGAAAAAAAAATACTTCTTTTGTACAAGGAGTGTAAGACTCTGATCAAGTCATTGTTAGCGTGGCAGCCTTGTCTATCACACCCATGTCAGAGCTGGAGTCAAACATCTCGTCAGCTGCCAGCACTGACACTTGCAGAGGAGCAGGAGTGAGGGTGCAGGCTCAAAACTGAGGCTCCTTTTATGCAGAGACAGAAAGAGCACAGACACAATTCCCTTCCAAAAGCAGACAAACTTCAGGTATTTCAACCATCCCTGTGTTTTGTGTCATCCAGGTGTTCACAAAGGTCAAGCCAACATTCTTTCCCTCAAAAATCTGAGCTGACTCCCCTTCGAGATCTGAAGAATGGTTTATATTTTATATATTCTATATGGAGTAACACTATTCAACGTGACATAAAGCTGGGAATATATTTTAATTGATCTGAAAGTCATATTAGCTGCAGCATAGAAAAAAAGACATGTGAAAGAGAGTTTTAGCACTGACTTATTTAAGCTATTGTGAAAAGTGCTTTAAACTTTTTTTTCCATGAAAATTTCTTTTATAATGGTCACATATAATGCACAGGATACATAATATTTTCAATATCAATGTCTACATTAATAAATGAAGAACTCTGACAGTGGAATGCAGTCAGTGTTGCATAAATATTTCCATTTTTAGATTTTTAAAACAGGTTATGTGGTATCTAAAGTACAAAAAAATATGTTGCAGTTGAAAAAAACATCCTGCTACAGTTTTACCTTCAATCTTTTTCATCCTCTCAGCATGCACGTTAATGATCTGATCCAAGGACCTGCCTTTCCAAAAATCTTCCCTTCTATTTAGGTTTGGCAAGCCTGACTCCCCCATGAAAATATAAGTAAATTTCTTGATATCTGTTTCAGTTAGGTGGCCTAATGACAAACCACTGATGGAAGGATAATCTTTAAGAGGGCAGAAAGATGACATAGATAGTTTTTAGAGAGGAACTTAAATATTGTGCTTATTTCAGTTTTCCTCTGTTAAATAGCTCTGCCAGTGTGAGTGGATTCATGATGCTTTGCATATCCGTAACTTAGGTTAGGCTAGGAATTATTTAGTGTTAATTATTAATTAATCAGCATTATCCAACTCTGCTCCTATTAAAGTCAATGTATGAATCAATATTTAAAAGGAGAAAAAATTCAAACCCTGGAGTATTTCCTCATTAAAGAACTGAGAGAGAGAAAATAAACAAAACCGTGAGGGGAGAAAACAAACAACAAAAGGTGCAAGAATGGTTCTCCAGAGCATCCCTCTGCAGTAAAAACCTGATGATGGGGGAGCTGCCAGCACAAATTGGTGCTATTTTCCTGGTTCCTGCCTAAACTAAGATGTCTTATGGGGATGGGTGAAAGGAGCTTAAAGGAGATCTTCAGTTTCCAATCCTCGTGGAACAAACTCCCGAGGAAAGGGACTCACCAAACGGCCAGGGCTTTGTGGGTAGGACTGGCTGCGTGCTACAGGCTCTGCAGGAATGAGGTTTTTAGTTCTGAGGGTTTGATTTGGGGCATTGTGTCCCCCCAGACTGGGGCCACCTCACCCCCCCGTTCTCACTGGTTTCCTGCTGCTGTCCCCTCGGGGTCGGTGGCACGGAGGGGCTGGAATGGTCCTTGCAGCTCCACAGGGACCTCTGCACGGCCACACAGCCAACCCATGGAACTTCCAGCACCTCCCTGCCCCTGGCTGCTGCTCACAGAGGGGCTGGACCACAGCTGTCCCTGGGCTAGCCAAGGAGAAATCCCACAAAGGCCAAGTTTCCAACAGTGGTGGCTCGCTGAGCTATGCAAACTCACCAGACGTGGAGGACAACAGGAGTTTCCCTAGGCAGGCAGGACACCTGGAGCCCTTCGTGTGGGATGCAGCATCACCAAACCCCAAGGAGCCTCAAATTATATCAACTGGCAAATGCAGGAGGGGATGGGACTGGACGGGACAAGGGAGAAGACAAAGCAGCAAACTCTTTGCCTGCCTGGTTTCTCTCAAATGTTTCAGTGGAAACATGTCCGGATTTTAGCTGAGAGACACAGGAAAATGAAAGTGTGTCACTGACTGTTACAGATTGGTCCATCTCAAATATTAACACATGAATTCATCTGCTTTGTGGAAACTTAAATTGCCCTTTTGTTCCCACAGATCCAACAGACGATTCAATCAACGGCAAATGTAGCCCAAGTAACCCCAGGTCCTGAATTTCCCTGGAGTGTCCCTGGAGAATCAGCTGTAGGATTAGGCTTCAGAGAGATTAATTACAGACAGAGAAATGTTACTAAACAACACTCCACAGAGTTTCCAGGACACATCTGATATTCTTGTACCATTTAATGGTCTGATGATGACTGCTGCTGTATTTCCTGCAATAAAATGTTCTTTCACAGACCACTGTATCACATCATACAGTTAATTACCGTCCTAAAGTTCTTATTCTCAAAATATTATTCACTTCCCTTTCTCTTCATCTCCTGCCCCTGTTCCTGTCCATGGTGTGCAAACCAGCAGTGCTGGAACAGGACAATTTACTACATTTCAAAACAAACAACTGGGTAATTTGTTTCCACAAATGCAGTTGATAATCTGCATCACAAAAGTAGCAGATATCCCAAAAATTCTTCTACTTAGACATTAGAAGTGCTCTTCGCAGTATATTGACAACCTCTTTGAAGGAAACTGTGGCCTTCTCTTGGTTCTTACATACCAGAAATTACCAATAATTGTCTTTAACAATCCCTTCCATGGGATACGTGAAATGCGTATTTTGACAGAATTATGCCTAGAAACTAAAAAATAATACAATAGCACCAATTTGCAATTCCATCATTATTTAGGCGAGCTGTGGGCACCTCTCAAAACACAGAAGTTCTGCAGTAGCATTTAGAGTCTCTCCATTGCACAAAACCCAGTTAAGCATTTCTGTGAATTGAAGAGCTGAGGAACAGAACTGCTGCTGAAGTATTTTTCTAATAGATCCCCCCTTTCTTTATAAATACATATGCAAGAAGATTTATGGACAAGACATGGCCCGTACTAGATCTAAAAAGTTCATTTTATCATTTCCATTTCATGCTTGAACAAGGATGCTCCAGGGGAATACCACAGCTGGCTAAAAGGCAACCATTTTGGTGAATAAATACAGTTAAAAATCGCTCCTTTTACATTTCTTTCTGATTTTAGTGAAGAACAGTTTTCATTGAAAACTTTTCTCTGAAGTGTAGTAAACCACCCCTTATGAAGACAAACTTTGCTATCCCCAAAATAATAATAGTCCATGAGAACGCTTGTTTGCCTCCTTATGTGTTCATAGAATAACAGATGACTGGGGACCTCAGGGAAAAAAAAAAACAAAGGACTATTTCTTTGAAGTAATACATACATTCTATGTATGCTCACAAAAAGATTTTCAAAATGCACATAACGAATTTTGCAGTTTGGAAAGTCCTGACTCTGTGAATGATAATTAGTTTATGTATAAATCATATTCAGAAATATTTATGATGAAACTTCCATTTAAAATAAAATAGACAAATGTCTTTAACCTAATGAAATTGCGCAATAAATTATTTCCAAGAACATTCCAATGTCAAGGTAACTCACTTAATTATCCATTATCATAGAAATGTAGACATAATGTTAATTAAAATGAAGGGGCAAAACCATTTCCATCTTTTATTAAGATCCATTGGGCTCCTGAAGAGCCATTAGCTGAGCTGGCAGGGTGAGGTGGAGGACGAGCCCTGCCCTGCCAGGCGGAGCATTGCGAGCTGAATTCCTCAGCTCCGGAGCTGCAGTGCCCTGATGAGGGAGCGTGGAGCGACTCCACACCAGCCCCTGGCACTCCCAGCTCCCGGGAAGCCTTGGAGCAGGAGATTTATTTTACGGCTGGATTATCAGGTGCTGGAGGACATTTTCCCTTCAGGGCTGAGCAGTGCAGATGAAGGGGAGTGAAAGACACTGGGATGTGCCTTTGTGGTTCAAGTCAACCACTTGGACTAAAGGAGCTGTAGAAATAAAATGGCAAATTGGGGAAACTTTTGTTTTCCCTTGGGTCTGTACATTTCACTGCAGTTGTGAGGAGATGGGCTCCACACTTGTCTGATGTGCTGCTATAAATCAGCAGATCAGCTGCACGCTCACAGAGCACCATCGCTGCTCTTCACCTGCACCAGCAGCTAAAGAAAAAGCTGCTTTGGCTCTGCTGGCATTCTGCTCAACCTGATTTTTAAAATAAATATATATTTATCTGAAGAAGTTAGTGGAATTATTTCACAAAACACGTATGCTTGGGGCACAAATGCCTGTATGATCCTGGTTTACGTTTCCTTCCTCTTCTGCACCATTCAAAGTCTTTTAAAAAGTTACAAATAACATCAGGTGGTTTTTGACTAAAATTTTCGCTTAAGTGGTTTGAATTATTGGGGAAACAGCACTCAGTCTTGTGCAGGAAGATGTATTGCAAAGAACGAAATTCAGTAATTTTTGTTACCATCTTATTCCTGAATCCCAGTATTAGTCCTGAATCCCAGTATTAGTCCTGAATCAACTTCAGACTGCCATTGTTACTTTTTCAATTCCTGTTTTCCAAGGAATACAGTAGAAGGAAATAAAAAGGACACTGTTGTAGGTAACAGGATCTGGTCTCGGGGACACTATTGTCAATGCCCACCCTTCCACAGGGAAGCAGTTTACTCCAGTTCAGAAGTTTGATATATTGATGTTTCATTTTGGTTTTCACTCCAACAGTTAATTGGAAATATGTCAATGAATCCCACAGGTAACTGCTACAGACCATATTATTTTACAGCAAATACTGTGTTCCATCCAAAAGTGGTTTAGACATGTATGATTTAAAATTTATTCATAAAGAACTCTTCCAGTCTATCACTTTTTATTGTCAGACCAGCTAAAACCCTGCTCACCTTCTGCACATTAATACCACTCTTAACATCACTGGGGATTTTCATTAGTAAAGTGTTTCATGAAATTTAAAGCATATATTACTTCCTTCAGACCTTTGAATGGTGAATTATAATTGCTTTAATAATTCAGACTGACATAAAAATGAATATAAGGTAATAACCAGCTTGCATATTACCTACCACATATTGCACTCTAAAAGTAATCACGGATACATTAATTAACCAAAGCTTTTTTTCTGACAAAAAAAGCTGTGGCCACTGACAATACAAAGTTTCAATGTCATGTACTAATATATCCAAATTGTTTGAATAATCCTTTCCCATAGCCCTCATTACCCTGAAACACTTTAAAAAATTCAGTGCATCATGGTAAGTTTTTAAATGCCTAAACCTCTTAACTTTTAATACAGAATTACTCTTCACTATTATCTTACAGAAGTTGTGGGTTTGGGGCTTTTCTTTAACCAATACAATCAGTTTCCTGCTTCCCCCAGCATAAGCTTGTGGTTTGTTTGGTTTTCTCCCCCCACCCTGACTTTGTAGTTAACAAATTGCCTGGACTGAATCTGGAATTCTACTAAAGTAAGGGGAGGATGGAAGTATTTTTGTAGCACAGCACTAAGTACAGTGTTAAAAAACCAAGCTGGTGCACAAAATAGAGTGTTCCAAGGATCTGGATTCTACTACGCTGCTAATTATAATTTTAGCTAGTGTAAAAAATGTTCCAAATTTCACTATGCAAGCACACACAGCTTTAGCACATGAACCGCCTTGGAACACGCAGGAAAACACACCAGCGAGCCTGGAAATCTGAGCCAGAAAAGCAGAAAAAAGAAATGAACACCAAGTAGATTCTTCTCAACTCTCCTCATACCTGCTCAGGACCTTCTTTAAGCTAACTGCGTGCCTGGCTTTCCTAGGAGGGGGATGTCCTGTCCTCTCCTCTTCCCAAGAACCCCATGAGGCCTGAGGAGGTGAAGCCACGTTTATCTCCCAAATACCAGTGCCTGCTCTCCAATGCACGGGACAAACTCCACAGCACCTCAAGGACTCCCTCACCTGCACCCCACAGACCAACCAGATTTCACACCTGGGCAGCTGCAAGGCAGCCTGGTGCACGCAGGACAGCCTGGGGCTTGGGAAATGGAGCAAAGCAATAGTTCCCCCTACCCACCGTGTGAGATCTGTGCAGCTTTACATCTCTAATAACCAAGTTCAGCCCATCTGAAGGACTCCCACAACGCCGTGTTTAAGTCCTCAATTTGTAGAGTCTCTGTTTCCATGGTTACCCCCACAGCTCACGTTGCAAAACTGCCACGGTAAAACAATTATAACAATGAGCCAGCTTCGTGCAGTGCAAGCCACTGCACATCCAGCACTCTTCCCTCTGCTTTCCTCTCCCACACCTCACAAAGCTCTCAGATCCTCTGCTCTCAAGGCAGAAAAACACCTGTTTTATTGAAACAACCAATTATTGGACAAATTTCTTATCTCCCCCCAAGAAACTTCACAACTCCTGTGCACGGCTAATAAGGCACAATAGTTACTATAGTAACATTATTTTAGGAATAAATAACACTATTGCTACTGATTCCTTTCAACAAATAAAACAAAAAAACTCCGAGCACGCTCTGGATTAATGGCATTATTTATTTAGAAGCCTGCATAGATTGTTATTTATATTCCAAACCAGGGGCTGGTTTTGGTGCTGCATTCTGTCTTCTCCGAGTAATGAGGGCTACATCGAATAAACAACCCTCTCTGATTGCACTGGAGCTATGATCTCATTTGTCAGGAGGTCATTTGAGACTGACAGTGCTAAACCGATGGAAAAACATGTCACACACCTGGAGGGCATCCACAGGCTTCAAAGGCTCTGAGCCCACCCAGGACTGACACCCAGGGCCCGAGAGCTCCCGTTAGCTCAGGCCCCGGGCTCTGCCTCTTGCTCGTGCAGGTGAGGCTGACAACAAGGTGCCAAAAGCCTCAGTACGCTTCTGGTGTCAACAAAAATGATTTTTAGCTGGGAAAGAATATCCTGAGGGGAGGTTCTGCTTTAAATGCAACTGCAGAATTTTATTTATGGCTCAGACACTCACGGACTGTTTAAAACCAAATAACAAAACAACCAAAAATACCCTAACCCTGACTGCCTCTGCATAGGGCAGTGCTTGCCTGGAGAATCAAACCTCTCGACCCACATCACCTTTGTCTGCCCAGATGGTGAAAGGAGCCTCCAAGGGGGCTGCAGTCCCATTTCCAGGCAGACCCCCCCAAAACTGTTCTGCTGAATGCTTACATGCTCCTATGAGACCTCCCCCCAGTTCAGGCATGATCTTAAACCACTGACAGAGCATCCAGCTATGCTAAACATGTATAGAGATTGTCCTGTGTCACCAGCCCTGTGTCACCAGCCCTGCCTCTGCACAGGGGGTTTCTGCTGCCTGTTGCTTCTGCACCCAGGCTCGGGGCTCCTGTGCAGCAGGAGGAGGCTCTGGGCTGCCAGATTCCCCACCCTGATGCTCCAAGCTGGAGTGTGAACTGCAAGAGGTGCCTGGGGGAGCCAGGACTGCCTGAAATTCCCAGCAGGAGAAGTCTCAGAGCAGTCAGTCACTGCCTTAGCTGGGAAGAGCCCAGGGTGTTCAGTCAATCCCGTCAGCCCAGCCTCTCCTCCATCCCACGTTCTCTCCCACTGGTGATGGAGCTGGGGAGCTCCTGCAACACACAAGGGTCTGAAGAGCACAGCTCAGGAACAACCCTGCTCCCCAGCCACACCACAGCTGTCACTGCTGGAGTTTTCTGTTTAACTCAGAGGAGTTTTGTATTTAACTCAGTGTCAATGCAGTGACTTTTGCTGAACTTCCTACACTAATAAAATGTAATAGAACTAGCAGGCTGGAGAAAAATTATACCATTATTGCAGTGTTTAACTGAGGCTTAGTTTGGATGGGGATCTCAAAGAAGTCAAAACTGGAGGGTGTATCAGAAATCACAGTACTCTGTGGTAAGGATTTCACCATGGATGAATCATCAGCTATTATGCAACCAAGACTCTTCTCAGCATACTAATGGTACAAGATGGCCCCTGGTACAGCATTTTTGATTCTTGTGCTTTGTTGCATTTTATCTGTTTTTGTCTAGTCTGCTTTTATCACTCCTAATCCTGTGCAAAAAGGGGAGGCTCACCCTCAGGAAAGCTCCAGCCTCATAAAAACCACTTTTTTTCCACATGAGAGAATGCACTGACAGACAGGCATCAGCTGCACCACAGTCAAACAGCTACTGCTCTTTGCAAATAGCATCTGTTTCACACAAATATGCAAAGGGCAATTAAGCAGTTTCAGAGAAAACTTTTCAGAAGAGCAGGTAACTGCAGCAAGATCTGTTTGCACAGCTTTCTGCAACAAATCCTCTCTGCCCACAGGCGCAAGGAACAGAGTGAAAAATCACATCCAGGTAATGAAAAAATGTTTCAAAGAGCCACATTAAAACCACTGAGGATTTTGCACTGAGTGATCACAAAGTGATCGTTGTCCAAATGTGACCCACTGGACACAAAAAACCAGCACAAGAGTCAGAATCCCCCTGATTATTGAGTCAAGTGTCCTGGCTTGTAATAGCAATGCAAAGGACATCAGGAAAGCCCAGCAAGGCATGTAAAACAATTTTTCAAGATATTGCTGCTCAACATAGGTCAAAATTTCTTCCCTGAAAGGCTGGAAACCAGTGTAAGCTAGCCTGAAAAATGAAAATCAGTTGTAAGATGTTCTAGGAAAAAAGCAAGTTGCAGACCTGGACAAGGAGAGTTAAATTCATGGGAAAGCAGCTCTCCCTGAAACACATCAAATCAGGTCATTGTGACTGCCCAAATATTTTGCTTCTTTCTCAAAAACGAACTTATTAAAATTTTAAAATTTCACAAAATATTCCAATGTGGGATGAAAACTGATCAAAACATTTGATGTTTCCTCAGAATTTGTGGTGTGCTGTAAAACATAAGTTCAAAATAAGGAAGACAGCTCTTGAAAAGATGATATACTGGGGGTTCTTTCAGTGAAAGAAGAGTCTGACTAAAATCACTACAAAGAAAAATCCAGTTGATTTTGGATGCTTGCACAGTTTCAGTCCTTTTTAAATAGCTCCAAAAAAAACAAGAAAAAAAAATTAAAAGCGTGAACTGTAAAGTAAATTAAATGATCATGTCAGCTTTTATATGTCCAGTTCCAAAAATGCTTGTATCTCTGCTCATGAAGAAGGTAAAGAAGCCTCTGTGTCCAGGAAAGGGCAGGGCAGCTTTGGCACCAGGGCAGATCAGAGGCACCAGGGCTCCCTCCCACAGGCAGAGCTGGGTAAAGGCAAAGCAAACTCAACCCCAAACACGCCCCTCAAACAACACTTCCTCCTCTCCCTTTTATTCAAGCCAGATCTCCATTTTCTCCAACTCTGAGGTGCTTCCAAAAGGACCAGGCTATTTTCTGCCAAATCGGCCATATTTTCATGGAAATGGTCCAAGACTTGATGCAATAATTACTGCTGAAAATACCTTTACATTCAAAATTTTCCCACTAAGAAGAGTAATAAATTCACAAATAAGAGGCATGATGAACATTCCCTAAGACATGGATTTTTCTGACTTGAATGAAATGAACAGTTTGTAACTCAAGCAAGGTGATGGCACTAATAAATTATAAAGACCTCTCCTCGTGAGTGGGATTAATATCACATGTCATAAATACTGATTAGATACCCTATATGCAATATGGAAATCAAATGATGGGTTTATTCATCTTAATATGGTGAGTTATGCTCAAACTGAGGTAAAATCGTGTGACATGAAAACAGGAGGCCATGAGAAAGCTTTTCTAAACACCACACATGTCCTGGCCACCACAGGAAGCAAGAGAGGCCACTGGCAAATCTCAGTGTCCCTCACCTGCTGCCAAGGAAAAAGGGATCCTTGCACTCCCCACCTGAAAGGTCACAGCCCCTGGCCCAACACCACACCAGGATTTAAGATGAAAGAGCACAGGGAAACGCTGTCATTAATACAGGAATAATGCTGTTGCACAAGCTTTATCTCCTGTACAGCAAGTTCTGACTGAGATCCCTTAGAATTACTCTGTAAAAACATCCAGACTTGGCTTTAAAGACATCCAAATCTGATTTTAACTTTCCTATCAATAAAGAACTTCCCCCAAGCTTTCTTGGAAGATTCATCCAAACAAAAAATCACATTTACAATTGGAAAATTTACGTCTTTTTTTTCCTCCCCCTAAATGAACGCCTTCTGTTTCAATTACTTCCAGCAAAACTGAATCAAAAGCCTTTGTGAAACTTTTTTGTCTGGTAGACTGGAAAACCTCCATTAGCAATGTTTTGTTCCTGATGCAGTTATTTATAATTTGTGATCCTATAACCTCCTCCTGGTTAACCTCATCAGATTTTGCTCCCGGAATCTCTCATTGCAGTTGAAACTGAAGGGTAATTTAAGTTGGCTGAAAGTAATTACATCAGCTAGTCAGAGCCACAGCACTAACAAGCCACTTTGTGGGGAAGGTCCTGTGGCACCACTAATGACTACAAGCCCTCCAGGCCCCTTAATTTTGACTCTAAAGAGGGCTTTGAGTAGAGCAGCACCCCTGTGAACTGTGCTGGGACACAGGTGCATCACACGCCAACTTTGTGTCAAAACCCCTCGTTCCTGAAATCCAGCTTTGCTTTTGACTTTGCCACAAGCACTCGGCTGATCTTCCTTTCTCATTACCTTGTGAAGCTCCAGTTGTCTGAGTGCGTGGTGAAAAACCCCACAGTCCAACCACAGGATGACAAACTCCAGATTCCTGACATTGAAATATGAAAGGAGTTTCGAGCACATTTGTTGGTTTGTGGTACGCTTTATCACCACCTTGCAATCTCTGTGTTCAGAGCAGCTCATCTCGTAAACCACAGTAGGAAATAAAGATGATAAAATCTGCTTATGACTGTATTAGTGACAGTTTTAGTTTTTCTATCTTTCCCCTTGCTTTGCTTGTGCAGCACTCTCACCTTCCTCTCACTGACTATCAAATCTGTGCCCAGGTTTATAGAAATATTACTCCTGGCAATAAATGCAGGTTTGTTGCTAATTCAGGGTGATTACTTGATGCTACACCAGAACTCCTGTTTCTCATTCAGTTTTTCTTAGAAGTTACCAGGGCAGCTCTAAAACATGCAAATAGAAACTACCTGAACATTTCTCACACACTACATACAACTAAACTTATGCTTTTTCTATGTATAAAAATAAATGTTGGCAATGCCTGCCGTTTAATCTGTAACAGGCAGAAAATAAGAATACCTCTAGACCTCATGGAAGCAAACAATTCCTTGATAACTCTCCTGACCAACAGCTGCAATCCCCACAGGATTGCTGTTCTCAGGTGCTCAGTCCCTCTCTGTTGGGACCACCCGAAGTCTGTGCTGGATTCTGGTGGATCTCAGAAGGAAAACGCTTCCGTGGAGAACTGATACATCCCCCTATGGGGAATCAAGGGGGATGCAAGGGAAAGGTTACTGGTAATTTTGACCATTATCAACATACTCTGAACCGTGAAAACATATTTTCCCTTTTGAATTTCCATTAAAAAAACATTAGCGACAGGAAAATCAACTTGCCATTCACTGGCACATTACATTCAACTCCATGCTGATACTTACTCAGCAGTCTATTTTTTTTTCTATGAATAAAGAAACTAATATGAGAGAGAGAGAGAAACTCCTGCCTGGTTCTGCAATGATCTTTAAATAATCTTAAACATTCCAGATTCAGAATTGTCATTTTTTAACTTTTCTAGTTAAGGATCAAGATATTCATTCATACTCATGGAGCTCACGATATACTATCTATGTTTTGTGTGTCAGCCAGTAAATAACAACTTTATAATATTGTTTTGCATATTCTGCTTTAGCTGGAACTTGTTTGAAGTGTCTTGAGCAAATGAAATCCAAAAGTGGGGCCTAACACAGTCTCACTCAAGTTATTGAATTTCATAAAAGCAGATAAAAGACATCTCTTTCCTTGACTACATCTTAAATTTAAGAAAAGTTTCTACTTCAAGTTTCACTTTCAGTATAAAATATGCCCTTGTGGAAGCTGTTACAAATGTCAAACTTTAAGGAGCATAAATTTATGGTGGCATTGAATTTTAATGGCACTATAAATGTCTATAGTAATGGTGATATATCTATTGCAATAAATTGCTATGGAGAAATATAAAAATAAATGTAAGATAAAAGATTGTGTATAAAATATGTTTTTACATACTCTTTAATGATTAAAAATCATAGAAAACTAGAGGCAATAAATCACTGAAAACTGCTGTTAGATTTTACATGCTGTTTTACTCATAGAACATATAGAGACAATCCTTTGGCCAGAAACTGCACCAACTTTAATGAGGCTAATCCAGATGATCTTTTTTGTTGACTTGAAAAAAAATCTGCTTTACATTAAGGATCACAGAAACACTGACACCAACGACCCACATTACTGAAGCCATGCCTGCTGTAAAAGGGAAATTTATGGAATTCTAACATCATTGTTTGGCAATGCTTCCTGCCTGCTCTCTTCCTCTTCACAGCTCCCTGTTATTTGCCACAGCTCATCTCAAGCTCTGTTCCTAGGACAAAGGAATGTTCCCACTATGGTGAAAGGAAAACTCCAACCCAAGGAAGCCCCAGACGTGCAGAGGAACAGACAGCGTTGTCTCTGTGTAGGTCAGAAGTAATGCTTGATATAATAAATGATCAGTCTACACTTCCATTAATTCACTGTCTTAAAAACCTTTATGTCCTTGATTTATTTTCTTAAAACAGGGGCAGCTGAAAATTATGACATTGTTCCTTGACAGTCATAGAAGCTGATATCAATAAAACCTACCAGTCCAGGAATATCAATGGAAAAGAAAAGGGGAAAGAGCAAAGGCAAATGGAGCCTGGTCAGGAATGAATCCTGGAATCCCAGTCAACACTCCAGGCTGGGGCAGTGGGGTAGGTAGGGGGAAGTCACTGTGGAGGTTGTTTTGTCTGTTTTTAAATACATTACAGACATTTTAAATGTGGAAAATCAGGTTTTCTCTAAATTGCAGCAGCAAAATATTCTAAGTATTCACTGAAGCCCCTAAGACATAAAAGCTGCCTTGGAATATGGGGCAGTGCTGCTGTAATTTCTGTGCATGGAGATCTGTGGTGTGTGGACAAATCCCAGTCCACGTTTTCCCCACGAGGAGATCTGGGGCAGAAGCATCCACAGATATTGGGGAATCAGAACACCTCCAGCAGGACAAACTGCAAACCTGATCCCTGCCTTTCCCTTCATTGGGCTTAGGACATAATTGGGGACTAATGAGATTAAACTGCCCATGACTTGATTACCAGTGACACTTCTGTTGAACACACAGAAGCAAGACCTCGGTGAACAATAAATGGAAGCTGCCAGCTCTATAAATATCCACAAATGAAAGCTCTAGGACCTGTCATGGCACTGCCAGCTGCTGCCAGGTGCAGGTTCCAAACATCTTGGCAAAGGGTTGCTCCTGCAGTGCAGAAATGAGAGCAGGGGAGGAGTTCTGGAGTAGGAACCGGACTCACTTCACTGACAGAAGCACCTGCTGTGCAAGTGGATTCTGCAGATACCAAGGGAGGCAAATGGAGAAGGAGTTGGCAGAAAACAGCACTGGAGAAGTATCTGGGGAAGTGTCCCAGGAGGAGGCAAACTCCAGAGAGCAGGAATGCTGTTGAGTCTGCAAGAGCTGATGGATCCAGTGCCATCTGCCAAGGCCACCAGCACACACCAGCAGCACCCCCAGGACCATGCCCACGAGGACAGGGGCTGCTCTGGGCACACACAGACCACAAGATTTTATACACACACCTGATGGAAGCAAGGAAACCACGAGGGACTTTCACTGTAAAACCAGACCTCTCTGTCACAGAAGTTATGGAAAAAATCTCTAAGCCAGAAACATCACTTTTGTGCTCTGGAATGTTTCTTACAGGAATTACACAGATAAGTTTGAAGAATCCCTGGAATTGAATGCATGATAATATCTTAATGTCAGATCTTTAGGATTCAGGACTGATTTAACTTCAGTCTTGAGAAAATTAGGAAAGTAGAACTTAACCAATGCAAAGTGCTTTTTAAAATTGTGCTTTGGTTGTTTCTAACACTAAAAATGGCAATTACTGCCATCAGCTTCTCACAGGGACAGTTTCACAATGAAGATCACTGAGTAAATGTACCTGTTAAAAATACATGAAGATAACAGAGATTCAAAGAAAAAGTGAAGGAAGGAGCAAGCTTAAACTTCCAGCAAAATACTCTCTAGTTAAAGCAAAAGCTTTGAAATAATGTGCAGACTTAGAGTTCAAATTGCTGTTATTTACACTGTTATTGGCACCTGGTGCCTTCTGCAGCCTCAGACCCAAGAGGATGGAACATGTAAAAACACCACTGCTAATTTTCCACTTCAGCCAGAACCTCTTCTCCTCATTTCTTTCCATCCCTTGAAGGAAAAGGAAGGCAATCCCATCAGCTCTTCCAGAGCCTCATGTAACCGAAGACTTTTTACATTGTGTATTTCCTTGTCTTGCACACCGTGACTGACACTCAGTATTAACATTATTACAACCCAATATTAGCGTTGCACACCTTCTCTGGAGATGTGGCTGGGTGGAAAACCTGACAGAGATCCATCTGTCTGCTGCTCACCCCTTGGTGTGGCCTCACCAAACACTCCCCACCTTTCTGCTCTTTAAAGTAATTTATTTTTTTCATTAAAGGATACAACATAAGTCATTAATAGCTTAAACTTCATTTTATCAGTATTAGATACAGACATATTCATGTTAAGGACAAAGAGAAACAGATTCTCCTGGCATATGGAGTATTTTATTAGCACCCCATGGATGGCATGGATCATCTTTCACTGCTAAAAAGGCATCATTTCCATGCTGAGAGATTAACTCCTCTCACAAAGTTATCACATGAATATTTCAATTCTTCCTTCATGCATAAGAATTCTGAACCAATACTGCAAGGTCTCTGGAAAACCTCTCCCTGTACTTGAAGAAAGCTCATGCAACTACAAAATAATATTACAGCACAATCATGGCCTCACTATTCTTTTACAAGCTACAGATAAATGAGGGGACAAGGTGATAATACAGGATTATTTTCCTGTTTCAGAAACCTAATTAATTTTGTTCACACTTTCATCTGATTTTGTTTTCTTGGAAATATTGATATTGCCACATACAGGCACTTCACATAAAGGATGAGAAGTTTCCTAGTTCAGCAATGGAAAGGGTCTCTGTCAGAGAAACGAATCAGGCATGAGCCACAATCCTTCTATGCACAAAGCTGTTCTAATACAGCATGGGAACTACTTTTTTTTTTTTTTTTAGAATGCACGTTATCAAACTTTCTACCAGATACAGCCACTTGGGAGTGATTAGAAGATCTTTCATTCCATGATAATAATGAAAAAACCCCCAAACCACCACAAATAAAACAGAGAAAACCAAAAAAGAAAATCTGTTCAAACTACTGTTGAGTTCTGCCATAAATAAGAACAGATGGGAACAATGGCAAAGGAGATCACGGACAAAAGAATGTCAGCACCACTGTCAAATGAGTAAACAGGGACTTTTTCCTGCAATTCTAAGCCAATAAATTGCTGCCATCTCTGTTTATGTGTTGCACAAAGAAGCAGTCGGGGTGGACAGGCCAGCGATTACAGTGATGGATCTGAACCCCCTGCTGCCACCACCCGAGTGATGCATCTTACCAGGATGGAAAGCTGCAGGCAGAGGTTCTGCTGGGGCTTTTAAACAAACTGCAGGTGTGGCTGAGACCCCTCAGCTCCGTTCAGCACCACACAGAGCCCTCAGCTCAGCTTTGGCATCACACAGCTCAGCAGTAAAGGCACTATCCCTGTATTAACAACACTGTTTTGCTAACAAACCCAAAACTCCTATGATAAAAACCCTGTCCCAGCCAAAACCATCACAACTGGACAGTCAAATAACAGGATGTGCCAGCGTGCAACCTATGATGCTTTAAAAACTACTCTTAAACAGAGGTGGAAAGGATTTTTAGATCTGTTTTATGGTCAGAATCTCAACTGCTCAGTGATTATAGACCACACATTCCGGGAGAAAGCTTAAAAGCGTGGTCTAGATAGAGCAATCAGAGCAGATATTTCTTATTTTTTATTCATCTGCACTAGGATGTGATTACATCTTCTACTACTGTTGCCTAACTTAGTAGTTGGCAAAACTAAGAACAGGTGTGTAGAACTTCATGGATGCATACCTTTAATTTTTGTCAAAATCTACATTTCTTCTCATTCAGCTGCTAGGAATCTGTCTAACCACCTACCTTAAAACAGACCTTTCACATCAGCAATGCTCATTTGTTCCCAAACACTATGAATACGTGACAAAATAATAAAGAAGTCTTAAGTAGGAGACAATTATTTTTGCTGCTCCTGTGCAACAGTAGAAGATTTAAAATGATGAAAATAAAAACCTGTGTCTAAATAGGCTGTTACAAGTAAGGGTTGCTGCAATACCCTTGTAGCCACTGCAACGAAGATGTCACCAGCAGATTTATTACGAGTAAGGGACTGATCACATATTTGCATGAAGAGAAGAGCAGAAATTGCCTTTGTTTTAGAGTTTTTACCTAATTTCCAGTTTCTGTCAACTTCCAGAGATGTATCCCTGCATGTGCCTGCATTGGGCACCTTTTAAATGCCGTGCAATGCTGAACTGAGCTTCACCAAGGAAAAGGGCCAAGCCACCCAGCTGCCCACTTCCCTGAAAAAAGGGAACCAGAGATGTGCAAAAGCAATTCTTCTATTCTGTTAATTGTGTGAAAATCTTGGCAAGGATCCCCAGGGAACAAAGAATCCAGTTCCATGGGAATAGGTAAATGTCAATTTAGCCGGGCCAATTTCCTCAAACAACTGCTTGTACAAACTAAGGGACATTTATAGAGCATTAAAGTTAAGGAAAACTCCCTGCAGTTTTCAGTCAGCTAAATCCATAGCTGACACTGACTGCTACACTTCCAGAACACTCTGGGACTGACACAGATAAGCATTTATTAGTTTTGTCTAGATTCCTTCATTCCCCAGGATTTTTTTTTCAATTGCCTCAGGCTGAAGCATTTCTTTTGTCAAAACAAGGAGAGCACAAACCAAAGCTTTGAGCTGTAACATCTTATGGGTGGACACACCATTACAGCCCTGGGGAGGGACAAATCAGGACATGCCTGGGAAGGGTTCACCCACCACGTCCACAAAAATCTAGGTTTCATGTGGGGAAACATTTCCAGGTAAAGCACTGAGCTGAACCGTGCTTTCCCTGGCACTCTGCCTCCTAAAGGGAAATGTCTTCCTCACCAGACTGATTATCTGTGAAGTGACCCATTTGGTGGCAGTTACTATAATTTCTCTGGTACTCACAGAGCTTGAGAGTTCTTCGGATGTGTGCCCTAAGATCTGCATTTATAGAACACCAGCTGGTGCTTCACATTGATCAAGTTCTGCTGTTACCAACATACTACAGGGCCTTGTTTCCCTAAATATAGGAGTGTTAAAATTATCCACAGTGCTATTCATCTATTACACTGAACTAAATAGTGCTTCCACTGATTTGTGATTTTTGTTATTGTTTTCTTAAAATGTCACAGTATCAAATTTTTCCATTTGAAGAGAGAGTGTGATGACAGCTATACATAGATCCTCTCGGACTGCTGCTTTCAGCAGCGTCTGAAATATCAATTCCTAACCAGCAGAAATAGAAATTCCTAAGTGGCACTTTCAGAATCAAAATTTTTGGAGGGCACGTGACCAAAGAAAGTGACCACAATGAAAGCAGTTTGCAGTTCTGTCCCAAACTAGGAGGCCCTCTTGGACAGAAGTCAGAGACACCAAACAGCCAAAACACTGAGAGAAATTACAATACTCTTTTCCACAAGGCACACAAAGATCAGTGCAGCACCTTGAGTCCAGAGCTCTCAGTTCTGCACATTTCCTCAGAAAAGAATTGAGAAAAAAATATTATGCACAACATTATCTCCTAAATTGCCGATAATACCACTCAGGCACTTTGTGCCACACACAGCAGCAGTCAGAAAGTGGGACTGCTGCAAGCTGGAGAAGAAAACTAAACATCTTGTGCTAGCATGGCCATGATATATCCATCAGCCTGGTGATAGGTGATTTAGTTGTACCAGATCCACAAACAGAAGAAATGCATGAATAGAGACACTTCTGACAAGCTGTAAGAGGCAAGGCTAAAATAAAAATAGCACAGAGGAAAATGAATAAGTGGTTCATTGTTGAAAGGGAATACCAACACTGCCATCCCTCCAAGTCCTGACAGGTTCCAAAAGCACCTGAGCACAACAAGCCAAGTGCTAATTCCATGAGGAGGCTCCAGGAATGCATGTAGAGTTATCACACACATGCAAACACACAAGGGAAAACAGGAAATATTCCTGTTGAGATAATCTACCAAATGGAAAGCCTTGAGAGGAGACAGGGCTGCAGCTGTCAAAAAGCAACCGAGGGACTCTGAAAAGAGACAGAAGACAAAGAAATCACACCGTGGCCTTAGGGAGCACAGTCACAGGGGCTGCAACACCACCACAGTCATGACTTTCCCTTAGAGCAAGGCCCCTTTCAATCTGTGACAGGATTGTGTCCTTAGATCAAAAGAGCTAAACTCAGGCAGCTCAAGGTGTTGTTTGGATTCTACTGGGGATAGAGGCCACCAATACCCTTGCCAGCATACCTGTACTGACACAAAATCCGGGTTAGTTCATTACAAGTCAGATAATCTTTTCTTACGGGCAAGAGACTCTAAATTATTTCCTTTACTATGTTTGCAAATAGCACTCTGGGTTTGAAAGCAGCTAAGCTCAAACAGTTTCCAACAGACAGGTTTCCCACATTGTTTTTGTTCTTCTCTCTTTTGACTAATGATCAAACCTTGGGGGCTGGCTGACAATACAGCTGTGAGGAACGTCAGAGCTTCATAACACAGTGCCATTATCACAGTGCACAAAACACCCAGGGTTATCTCAGATGGTCAATCGATGACTTTAACCTGATGGGTGATTTAATTGCAGCTAAGAAATGCTTTTTGAAGTTACTCACGAATGATATTATTCTCATTTTATTCTTTAAGTCTTTTTGGTGAATTCAGCCTGAGGTGCTAAAAACCACATCACTACCAAAGTACAATGAATTGCTTTCAGAATTTTTTCCAACATTGATTTAAAAAGGTCAATTTCTGTACTCTTTTTAGCAAGGAAGGGATTTTCTAGCTCTACAACAAGAGACAGCTACACAGCATTCCAGTGTTTTCTGGCACTCTACAGATGGGACTAGCACAGTCCTGTGTTAACATCAGGATTAACACCTTTTCCTGCAATTAACCTTTACTATAAGAGCAGCCTGAGTGGATATTCAAGGAGAAACATGTAAGGGATCCACATCTTTGGTGCACATAGGAAAAGCAAGGTTATATTCACCTGTGACCCTGTGGGGTGCCTGGATCAGAATGTGTGTGTGTATACATGTATATATATATATATGTATTTTGCATTAAGGAGGTCACTTCACCTATATTTTCAGAAGGTTAGAAGCCACACTTCTCAGAGTGAAAAATGAAATTAATTACAGCTCTGTGATTTCTAATCAGCAGTCAGTTCTAGCAGTATCACATCACACCCTCAATATGCCTCAGAAATAACTGTAAAGCTTTGTACCTCATTTTTTTGGGTTTCCATCTTGAAAAAACCCAAACATTAAAAGGTGAATAATTACAGAAAGTTCTCACTTTATACTAGTAAAAATCATGATAATTTGGTGTATAACATGACAATGATTTCAGTGAGAGTCATCTTAGTCCTGCTATGTGCCATTGGTTTAGTGTTAAGATATTTTTAAAAACCTACCTTCAATGCAGAAAATATAAAGTAAAAAATGCAGCCATAGTACCTCAATTCATGAAAACAGATTCAGTGTACACACTTGAACACATCTCACCTAGGAAACACTGATGTTTGTAACACAGTTCAGATGTTTACAGTAGTTTAATCACATGTATGTTTGAAAGTGAGCAGGATTGCAAGAGGCTGCTTCATGTTTAACCATCACAAAGCCCACTAAGCCTGGAATAACTCACTTAAAAGTGTGGGTATTTAAAGTCTCTCCTTTTCTTCCATAAATAACTGGTTGGAATTCAATCCTAAGCTCTCCATGACCCCTAACAGCTCCAAAGGCCAGCTACAGATGGTGCCCCTTGACTTGCTTACACATGAGAGAGTCTGAGGTCGACTTGCATAAACTGCTGGCATATTTAGATGCCCCCTGGGACTCCAATTTGTTGTGTGCCAGTTTATCTTAATGATTTAAATTATTGCAGAGTTCCACGCTTGAATACCAAGGCACCAGAGCTCTCAGGTCCATCTTTACAGTCAGGGCTGTGCTGCTGTCAGCTTGCTGAGTGCTACTGCAAACTGACCTACCTGAAATTTAGTTAATTCTTCACTAACCTTCAGCCACATTTTCTGGTTTTTAAACTTGCAAGCTTGTTATTAAAATCTACTGAGTTGACAAAGATTAGCAACTCTTCAAATTTTACTGGAGGAGGGAAAAAAAGGACTAAAATTTTTAATTTATGTATTGTATATGTGTCTTTTTCATTCCTGGTTACTCTTTAGATAATGATCATGAGGAGACTAAAACAACAATCATCTTCTAGTCTGGCAATCAGGAATGGTTTTGATTCATTGCACATTTATCTCTGTCATTGATTTTCTACTCCCTAGTGAGCAAATACCTGGCAACTCCTAAATTTAAGCAAGATAACAAATAGAACAATTAAGATTTCCATTTAACAATGCAATAGATTCCTCTGGTTTGTCAGAAAATAACCTTGCTTTTTCAGAGCAAACAAAGTTCATATCCACACAGCTGCTTCTCAACACTACCCCCATCTTTAAGTCTAAACCCTGCCGTCAGCTGAGCCTTTAGAAAAGCCCCCAAACACTGCCCAGACAAAACAGCACTCACAAACAAGTTCTCTGGGCAGCCCAGACTTGGGTACACCCTAAAGTAATTCCAGGGTTTGATGGCACCCAAGAGGTGCCAGCAGAACCAACCAGCCCAGCACAGGTATCAGTCAGGGCCGCGCTCACTCCAGCTCCCTCCGCGCTTCCTTTCTCAGAGCAGCATTTTCAGGGCATCAAAAACGCAAATATAAAATCAAAGATGCAGCAGGAACATGGGGTTAGCGCACAGGAAAGCAAAGAATAAAGTGGAATAAACAAAAAAAGTGCAACTAGGAAGCCAAGACTTCGAAAGCAAAGAATCTTTCTAGCAACATCCTCTTCTTGAGTAACACCATTAATACCGTGGCAGGATCATGTCCCTGCCTGCTCTCTTGGCAAGAAACAAAGCATTAAGGAGCAGTTCATTTCCAAAACTACACTTCCCTTGATTCTTTGATTTCCTTTCCACACTTCCAAGTGGAAACACCCAGAATGAGGCTAAAGAATAGATGTGGCCCAAAAGCCCTGAGAAACCTGGGGAGAGCAGCAAGTGCACGTCTGCAAGAAAACAAGACGAGACAAGCAAGAGAAACCAGCAATATTAAGCATTTGTTTCATTCCAAGTAACACAATTTCCTTCAGGAGCAATGTCCTTAATGCATTCCAAAGTGCCATTCGGATCACTACCAGTCAGACTGATTTAGAATAATGAAAATCACTGCTGTGCCCCCGACTACTGTACCCGTTTGCACGTGTGTGGAACTAAAACTGAGCTGCTTTTTTGTTTGTTTTGGTCAGGGCTGCAGCTTTTCACTGAAATAATTATACTGTACTGCTACTTCACATAATTCCCCTCCAGGTATAAGCTGGAGAGATAATGTTATTACTTGGGAATAACACTTAGAAGAACTGTACACTCAGGAGGGAAGAGCTGCTTCACTGTGATGAAATAGATAAATTGGCACTTCTCCGGGTGCAATCAAGAGATATGAGACTAAGTCTGCATCTATTACCGTGGCATCAAAATGCTGTGATATCATCCTTGTAGCAGCCCTCTGATGTAACTCTATCTCTAGATTACAGAGAGAAAGCCAAAATCAAACCTCCAAAGGCAAATACTGCAGCAGGATTTAAGAAGCTGGAACAAGACTTAAGTGGAATTTACATACTTGAATCTCAGGATGCAAAATTAGAAACCCTGTTTGAAGGAAGAAAAACCAAACCCAAACATGCTCACAAATAAAAAAGAACCCAACAGTAACTAGTCCATTAACCAAATAGCAAAGAACCCCTGTTCCTGTCTAAATGTTTGCTGCAATGCTCTCTGGGCCTGGAGAACAGTTGTGCATCAAGTTTGGGGGTTTTTCTTGGTGCTGAACAGATGGTGCTCAATCCCAACCCTGTGTGCTGTGATCCACAACCTGGGTTTCCCATGCACGCTGCTGCTTTCCCTAAGAAATAAAGCTTTGAGGGAGTTTTTTGGCTTGCCATGATCCAATCCCAGGAACTGTGGCACCTGCTTGAGCTCCTCAGCAACACCCCACACTACAGCGTGCCAGCCCTTTAAACGACTTGGTTTCCAAGCAGCAGGGTCAATTTATCTAGACATGAAGATGTAAAACTCAAGCAGGAAAATTCAAGCTTTATAAACTACTTAAGACAGCTAGAACAAAATACAGGGAAATAATTTACTAAAATACAGGGAATTAATTCATTGCAGTGAAATGAAAGGTCAGCTTGCTTCACTTTCAGGGGGCAAAAAAAAGCATTAAGAAAAATAAAAATCCACATTTAGCACTGTGAACAATCAAAATGACAAAGGCAAAGAGAAAGGCAGCAATAACATGTTCACAGTGACAGCTCCCACTCCAAAGACTGTTTGTGTCCTCCACCCACACCCCATTAGAAATGGGGGACACTACAGCTTTGCTGCCCATCCACAGGAGGGAGGATGCTGCCCATCTTTTGGAGAGAGGAGCGTGCCTCTGATGCCTGGATGTTAACCCTGGCTGGACAGAAAGGCTGTGACTTGCAATAAACTGCCAGGCCCCCTCTCTCCAGCAGGAATCCTGACTTGCCTGGCTTGGAATCCAGCACTTTCCAAGAAAGCACACGTAGGACTTGAGTCTCTCCTTCAGGTACCAGCTGCATAAAAGCCCTTCTCTGCAGTTTATAATTTTTGTTGCTCCAGCTTAGCCTCTTTGAGGCTTTAAGTCACCATGACCTTGCCCAGGTCACACTCTACTTTCCCGCATAGCAAGAAGGAAAGGCTGACACCATAGTAACCCAAATCTCAGCCTGAAACCATGGTAACAGGATCATCTTGCTTCAGGCACGCTACCGGAGGTACCCAGCACAATTTCAAAATATTCAAATTGAAATAAACTGCTTTCGAGCAAATCAATTTCCTGACCCCGATCCCTTCACATTATTCCAGTGGAGAATTTCGAAGTGGACTGGAGCTCCCATCAGAACCTTTAAGGCAACATGCCTATGATTTATCTTGATGCACCAAAAAACGGGTGGTTAGAAAATTCTATCCTGAAATTCCCTTGAAACAGTGCTACAGAGAGACAGAAGGGTCTCCATCTGTTCACCTGTGGATATTCTTAAAAGCCTTTCCTGTGAGTTTCTCCTTTAATATAGAAAAATGCTTTAGAAAGTACCCCTGGTTGTGCAGTCTTACCAAAATAGACAAAAAATAGGGGGGAAAAAGCCTTTTTGAACTGACCAGCTCCTTTCATTTTCATCAATCTTAAGGTTATTTACAGCCCTAATAAGTGCAAGATTGCTGCTTTCAGTTTCATTAATCTTAAGCTTATTTGTAGAAATTACAAGTCCAAGATTTTCTGACAGAAATGTGATTTCCATGTGATGTTTTTCCTTTAAGCAACCACTAATGCAATTAAGAAGAGAGAAAATGTAGCCTTACTCTTCCAGCTCTCCTGCAGGCTATCACCAAATTTACGGCCTTGACGCCTGCAGTTTGTCTGGCACGAATAAAACAAGGGAGGGATCACAGCTTGTTGTGTCTCACAGAATCCAAAAAACACCAGGTCCAGGTTCCCTCACAGAAAGGTGCAGTGAGATGTGAACACACCAGAAAAGCAGCAAATGGGATGGAGAGAACAACGCTGGGCAGGACTGAGGTGATGCCACCTATTCAGATGGAGAGATCGTCTGTCAGAACTCAAGGAGATGATTAAATACGAAGGAAGAAACTGTTTAACACAGAAAACATTTCTACATGGGATACCATGACAGATCCCACTAAGTTAAGGCCAGATTGTTTCGTAAGGTATTTTACTGCCTGACTCCCACTGAATTCTTACAGACAGGCTGCCTGTAGGTGATATAATCATAGCTGGTATAGGTTTTTAAGCCAAAGAGTTTCTTTCAGAAAAAAAATTTAAAAAAACCCCTAATTTAACTGTCAATATTTTATTATCCACATAAATGTCAAATCCTTTAGCTAACATTACTCTATTGTTGGCATGAGTCTACTGACATGCTGTAACACATGTTAATTGTGCTTTGCATCATATTTCACTTAATTAATTACGGCCTTTCTTCTTGATGAATGTCCTTGGTTTGTTATATTGTTAGGAAGGGTAAACAGGAGCACACCACTTAACTTTATATCATTAATTTAAAAAGTATTTCTTCCATTCTTCATCTTACTTTATGCTAAACAGCTCTAATGCACACAGCCATATGCAGAATCTAAATTAAATGCACAGAATATTCATCTATGAAAAACCAATTTGTGTGTAGAATGCCCATTATATAGAAGCAGAAAAAGATAACTTCAAATCAAGTCCATATTTGAGTGCAGAAGCGTGATTTGCCTGTGCAGTTCCTCAATGGCTAAAATACCTGAAAAGCAAGACTTGCTTAAGCCTGTTATTTGGGGATTTGGGGCAGATACACCAGGTCAGAAATAAGTAAATGACAGAAAAGCTAATTTTATTTTTTTCTAACCCCATTTCCTGTTTGTCTGAAAAGCACATGAAGCAGCCAGCCAGCCAGTCAATGATATTAAAAAAAATCATTAGATGGAAGCCAACAGTAATATTATCATCTGATTAACAACAGCCACCAAAACATCGTTAATTCAATAAGGCAATGGAAGACCTTATTCCCCTCATAGACTTCTTCACTCCTACACAAAAAAGCAAAGTGGGGAAGTGCATCTTGAGCTGCACAGTCCATGCTGAGGAGCTGGGGCAGGCCCGGACTGTGCCCTTTGGAAATGTTCGTGCACACACACAGACAGTGCCTGGACAGACACACCCCAAAGCCAGGACTAAAATACACCTCGAGCTGTCCCTACCCAGCTGCAGCTGAACCTGCAGAGAGTCTCTCTGCCAGGGAACCCAACTGCTGTGGAGAGCATAAGGGGGGCTCTCCTCAGTCCCAAAGATGCTTCCCCAAAAATATTTTGTCTTCTCAGCACTCCACATTTATTCCTATTCTAAGGCCTGCTGCAATTCCACTGCTTTTAACAGACCTGCCAGCAGTCCTCCAGTCAACAGCAGGAAATTATTGGGGCTATTTTATTCATCTTGTGCTGCACACTCCAGCCCACACAGCCTGCTCCCTGATGGTGTCCTGGGGAGCTCAGCCCATTAACTCACCCTGCTCCCACTTTCTCTGGCACCAAGGTGCCTCAGTGGTGCAGGAGTACCTTGTGCCCCATATTTACACACCTATTAGTGGCTAAAAACCTCCCCTCTCTCCAGCTGGAATAACATCATTCTCATTTGAGCTCTTTTTATATCAAATTTATTTGCAGGTAAACACAAAACAAACGGGATGATTCTCTGGCAAACAAGGTGTTTGGAGCAGCAATGAATAGAAATTGCATTCTGACAGGTTAGCTCTTCTGCTTAAGTTCTGGAGCTGCTATTATGGTTGGGAAAACATTTATGCCAACTGCTCAGAAATTTGCCTTGGTCTACTGCCCATCCAATATCTTATTTCTCTGATGGAGTCTCATTTCAATGTAATCATATTCCCACTAAAAATTGAATAGTGCAGGAATGGGAGATCCAACACAAGTTATTCAGTTTAAAATACATGAAAGACTATTAAACCTGGCCATAGGGTTTTCAGGAGGGGGAAGGGAATGTTTACTTGACTATATTTTAAATATATTTTACGTGAAATTTTGATTTTACAGTAAATATCCCTGCTGATCCCTTTGCCATGTCGTTCTGTAGTAAACATGATCTGGTGCAAACATAAGGCTTATTTCAAATCCTAAAAGGTAATTAAAGCTGAGACAGTCCAGAAAGAAAAAAAAAAAAAAAAAAATCACCGATGGTTCTTCTGTGCCTAAGGGAAGTTTTAATTAAAAGTCACAGGAGAATAATCTGTAAGAAACAAAAATGAGATGGCTGCTGTTAATTTGCCTGGGTCTCAGGCAGATAAACAGTAAATATGCAACAACTAAAGTTGCTGTGGCTTTGTTGTTCACTTTAACACTTGATGGCAAAGCTCTTCCCTCATCTCCTGTGTCCCGAGCACTCCTTGGCCCGGCCAAACCTCCGCTCTCCCCATGCTGGGGCTGCAAATTCCACCATGGAACTGCAGCCCCTGCTGAGCCTGGGCTCCAGAGTCAGGCACTGCCACCAGACAGTTATTGCTGTGGTACAAGGAGGGCTCCCAGCTCACCAATTCCTCTGGCATGAGGAGGGATCTCAGCTCACCAATTCCTCTGGTACATGGAGGGATCCCAGCTCACCAGTTCCTCTGGTACATGGAGGGATCCCAGCTCACCAGTTCCTCTGGTACATGGAGGGATCCCAGCTCACCAATTCCTCTGGTACATGGAGGGATCCCAGCTCACCAGTTCCTCTGGTACATGGAGGGATCCCAGCTCACCAGTTCCTCTGGTACATGGAGGGATCCCAGCTCACCAGTTCCTCTGGTACATGGAGGGATCCCAGCTCACCAGTTCCTCTGGTACATGGAGGGATCCCAGCTCACCAGTTCCTCTGGTACATGGAGGGATCCCAGCTCACCAGTTCCTCTGGTACATGGAGGGATCCCAGCTCACCAGTTCCTCTNCACCAGTTCCTTGGGTACAGGGAGGGCTCCCAGCCCACCAGTTCCTCTGGCATGAGGAGGGATCCCAGCCCACCAGTTCCTCTGGCATGAGGAGGGATCCCAGCTCACCAGCCACAAGCACCGAAAGCAGTCCAGGTAAGGAAATCCCTTTTCCTCAGGATAAACTGCCTGCTCCAGCTATCGGACACAGTCCTGGGCTCTCAAATTGCCTCACAGAAAACCAGCAGAACACAGGTTTTCTTTGACCTTTTTCCAAAGAGCAAAAGGAAGTGAAAGCATTCCCCCTCAATGCTGTCTCCAGCATTGGTAAGGAATTCCTCAGGCAATTGCAGTTTGGGATTCTGTGGCTCCAGCAGGTCCCCACTGAGGATGACAAAGCTGTGGGCTGGAGAAAGGGGACAGGACAGCCTGCCCCTGCTCCAAGCCCTGAGCACACAAGGATAACCAGGATACTGTTTTAACACCGTGCATCCAACTGCCCACCGCAGACATCAACCCCCACAACAACAGCAACAAATAACTGCTATCCTTTCTGCTCCTAGCCTTCAAGAGCCCTGCCAAACGTTACATCAAGAAACTTGGGATCTCCCCTTGTCTTGGGAAGAAGGAAGCGTGGTGTACTGCGTGCACGCAGAATTACCAAAGCGACATTCATCTGCTAATTAGATGAGTAACTGCCACAGGTTTAATTTCTTTCTTGCAAATTTCATCATGGGGCAAAAGTGGCTATTTGTATTTGCTCACAAATCTTTCCCTGGCTTCACTGTAACCAAGAGACATCACAGATAAAATCTAGTAAAACAACCACTTTTCCTTTGTCGAATTAATTTTTGATACTTTTCTGCACCTCAGACAAAGAAAATCACACATATTTGGGCTTTTCTTCTTGTTACTCAAGAAAAAAATCTCTACTCCCACTTACCTACATCCCCAGTAATTGTGAGTTTCAACAGGGTAACTCTGCTTATAATTCAGACATTTCCAGGAAAAACGAGCAGCAAATCAGTTCTTCCTATGGTGCACACTGAATTGTGCTATTATCCTGCACACAGCAGGTGCCAATTTTTGCAAAATCATGAAGTGTCATAATTACAAGCAGAATTACTTGTTAAAATTTAAGAAGCAGATAAACAGCAAACAGGAACATTGATTACCCAACAAATGTTGAAAAAAGGAAAAATGTCTGTGTCTGGTGAGGCCAGTATCATATTTTTTGTTCTATGGGCAAGATGTATCTCTTCAAAAAGGTAATGTCTGGTTTAGAACATTTTCAAAGACTATTATTTCAAGTGTTTCTTAAGTTACCAACATAAGTATTTTTCCTCTGAAACATTTACAGATACTGTAATTAACCACTGTGTTGAAAAACAGAGATGCTGCATCCATTTACACTTCTTGGCAGCTGTGTTTAGAGAACCCTGAAAGGGCAGTGAGGAGGCGGGGTCTGAGCAGTGACTCTGCCCTGTTTTTCTGTCTGGCTGGCCATGGTTCTTGCCCACCAGCCATAAGGACCTTCCACGTGGAAAGCTCTGATCTGTTTGGTGCAGAAGTGACAGAGCCTTTGGAAAACATTGAAAATAAGGCAGGTGTGAATGAATTGAAGCCTTGTTCCTGCTTCTTGTCTGCTGTAATCACTGTCCAGCTCATGAAACTACAAACTGCATGCTGAGGCACAGGGGAGTGAATGGGAACACAGGCAGAATGGGAAGATTTTTCCTGTCTTTCTCAGCAACGTTAGCAAATCATGCCTCCAGTATTGTAATCCATCCCCACCCACAGAAATAAGTGAACACAAGTTCACATCAGTGGAATCATCCCACTTTGTACCTGCCCTGCGACAGTGGCCACAAACCTCATCCCCTACCCTGCCTCCTCCCCTTGCAGAGCTCCCACTTTATCCTCCAGCTTGAAAGGGAGGCCCCAGCCTGGCAATAAAATCTCAGTCCCTGTGCAAACACAGGTGAATTTCCTGAAGCCCCCTATATCCCTCTCAGGCACATGATTATATACAGGCATATTATTATTGCCTCTGCAGCCTCCAGCAGTGCTCTAAAGCCAAAGTTATTACTGTACCTTGCTCCCCAACCTCGTTGCCTTTACCTGCAGTCCCCTCCTATAACCAGGTCCGTACTCTTGATTTCTTGGCCCCACTCCTCCTCCTTGAAAGACAGCATTGCTTCTCCACAGATTTCCAGTCTCAGCTCACTTCTGCCCAGAACAGACTGCTGCGATGAAGTCAGCGCCCTCCCCTTCCATCATTTTAATTTTATGAGATCCTGGTTTCTACCTGAAAATTTGGTTAGCCTTAAATTCCACTGCATTTTGTGCCACTAAGCTTTATTCTCTTTGTATTGTTTAGGGGTGGTGTCCATGCAGTCTACATCCCAGTTTCCAAAACAGTGCATTTCCCTCATATTATCCATAACATCAGGAGCTAGAAAACAACACTGCTGCTAAAACTGTACTGATTTTGACACTCTGAAACTCATACTCACTCACTGCTCTGCTTTATGAAGCCACTGCACATGCCACTGTTACTGTAACCCTTGGACAATTACCAGAGCTAAGTGATGGAAAGGTAATTTTGGCACAATTTATCTCCATCCCTTTAATTCAGGAGGTGGCAGTGTCACACACCCAAGCGTCACATGTGAAATGACACATAACTCAATGACATTTTTTCTCCTACAGAGGGCCCCAGATGGTGAAATGGGCAAAAGAAGGAAGAGTGTAAATCCTCTATGGCATGTTAAGCATCCTCTCTGAAAGGAAACGTGGTATTTACTGGAATAGATTTGAAGATAAATTGGAGCCAAACACAAGATTTACAGACACAGAAAACCAAATGTATAGGGGAGCAGACTGGCAGTTCCCTCCCCTGCCTTTGCCACTGGCTGTTGGGGCTTTCAGGGAGCTCTGGAAGAACTTCCTGAGGGATACACACCCCCTGCGTGCTTCATCACAGACTGAACAAGTCTTCCCAACATCTGCAAGGAAACTGTTTTAATTATCTAGCACACTGTAAAACTCTAAAGGACAAACACCACCTGAGCTAAGACAGCTCAGCTTAAAACAGTTTTTCAAACACTGGTTTGGATCATTTTTGTGCAGCCAAGTTTGAATAATTCTTCAAGAACCGAGAAGAACTGGAGGAACTATTTAAATACAATAATCATATCAACATTTTAAATGGCTGACCATTCATTTAGCACACTCAGAAACTCTCAGGCTGCACTCCCCTGTAGAGCTGCATGTCAGCCAGTTCCCTGTTGGCCCAGGAAATGGATCCCTGGTGCTGGGTAAGGAGCACACATCCCAAAAGTGCCCTGCTCAGCTGTCTGTGATTTGGTGCCCCAGAGCTGCAGCTCCCCACTGGGGAGGCTGGGCAGGGTCCCTCGAGTGTTCCCAGCACGGGCACTCTCAGTCCCCTCCCGTTAAACGCTGACCTCAAGGGTTGGGGTGGGCTGGCCAAGCACCCACCCAGCTGTTGGTCAGTGCTCTGTCCCCCATGGGACAGGGCAAGGAGTGGGAAGAACCGGAGAGAAAAACTCCCAGGCTGGAGCAAAGACCGAGCAATCACTCACCAGAGACTATCACAGGCAAAACACCCTCACCTGGCAGGATTTAACTTCATTTTTTGCCAATTAACTTTAATTATCTCTACCCCTTCTTATCACCACAGGTTACACTCAGTTCCCAAGTGTATCCTTTCCTCTCTCATGCACACATGCCATTATTACACAGCTTATATTTTCCTGAAAAGCAAAGAAAAAAACAGCTTGCCACTGTTTCACAGTAATATCAATTTTTCTGTGTGACTGTGGGGTTTTTTGTTCACCTACTGATAGGAATGGGAGAAGTATCTTCAAGCAAAGCAGTTTTAAAAATAGAGAGACAGATTACTCATATCTTTATAGACAGTTCGTAATGAATACACAAAGGAGGAGAATCTGACAGACATGATGAACACGCTCCTGAAAACTGGAAAGACAGAGGAGAAAGAAGGCTTCTGGTCTACTAGAGCTGATACCTTAATTAGGCAATTATAACTATTAAACACTGCCAAAGCTCCAGGCCTGGTGGAATTACAACTGAGAAATCAGTAGAAAAACGGTAAGGGGAAAAGGAAAGCCTTCAGCAGGATTTGTGATAACTCACCAAGGAAGGAAGGGAGTATTTGAGAACTAGAGTAGCAGTTAATATAATTCTTTTTACTTTAAACAACTCCAAGACCATAGAAAGCCCAAGCTTCTTATCCTGCACTCAGTTATGCAGAAGACAGAAAATGATTAAGCCAGATTTAGAAATGCTCGACTTAGAAGACCACAACAGAAGGCTGAATACAGAGAAAAAGGAGGTCATGGCAGACAGCTCGACTTGAATTCCTTTCATATGTTATTACCTGGAGACAATCCCAATGTAATGGGCAATTTATCTGGAACTCAGAAAAGCCTTTGGTAGCGCAGCACAGAGCAGATTGATTTGAAAAGGTGGTGAACATGTTTGCAAAGGACTGACAAAACAAATTCCAGTAGATTCAAAGACACATATCAAGCCAGCTGTGGAGCGCACAGAGAGAACTGGAGCTCCTGGGAGTTCACAAGTTTAGATTATTTTCTGGAGTCCTGACCTTGGCATGTTATGTTCAAAATTGTTACATTTGCTGATGGCACACAATTTCTGAGGCAGCAGAAACAGGAGGGAAGGAGCAAACAACTTCAGAGTGGCCTGGATAATTTAGGTTCATTGCCTTGCCCATGGCACACATGCCATGAGCAGGCACCTCAAGTAATTCCACAGTACTGGAAAGTGACCCACAAGGAAAACATGCCAGTGGGAAAAACTGGAATGCGCCGTGCTTGACTCAAAGGATCCTCTTCTAACTCATTGCAGAGAAAAAGTAAACAAATTGTGGGGTATTTATAGTGAAAAGTATCTAGAAGAGGAAATGATTCTAGAAATGCACAGTGGGATGTCTTTTAAGAGGGTTATAACCAAGAAAGTTTTTGAGTGATTTTCAATACTGGCTGATAAATCTCTAAAAATAAAATACAACTTAGATTAAATGTTGAATTTTTCAGACATCAAAGATTTGGGAATTCTGTCCAGAAGAGAGACAATCTCTGGATTCAAAGTTGTACCCACTTACTACTTTAACTTCTATACTGTGGGTGAATATCAAAACTCTTAAATGACATGTCATTGAATTCTTATTTTCTTAAAAGGTCTCATTTAGGGGTTGATTCTACACTTAGCTTTAATTTTAGGAAAAGAATTTTAGTTTCGTCCACATTATCCAGGGACGAGATGAGAGAGAAATGAGAGAATATAGCAGATTCAAATCTTTGGCACCATAATTTAGGGGAAATTAAAGAGTTATAGAGTAGGTAATTTCTTAGGATTACTGAAGAGAAAGCAAAAAATTGATGTAAAAAAACTGTCTGTGACTGGAACTAATACAAGGAAAAAATAGCAGCTTTTCTATTGTGGTATAATACATGGAATATCCATCTTTTAAATAGATCCAGCATGAGAATAAATTGGGAATAGTGAATTATGATGACGATGAGTGTGTGGCTAGAGGAGTAAAATGGTTGGGTGTGGGGATTAAAAAAATTGCAAGTATATAAAGTAATCTTTTTCTCTGGGAGAAAAGGCAAGTTTTGATGGCTCTATAGTTTTGTCTTTTCCTATAAAGATATTACTGCTTGTTTCTAACTTTTCTGTGGCAAGACAAAAGGATTTCCTGCCCAAGTACCTCAGGAAACAGCCAGTGAGCGGATCTGAACAGCCTCAGACACAACCTCTGACCAGGAATTGAGGAATTCCTCGCTTCTAGGAAAAGGCTCCAGTGAAAAACATTTTAGGGAATGTTTTGAATTTGTATATGTGTGATTCTGCTGATTTAACTGGGTTTTATGTCCTCACCTTCACTTGTAAAGCTTAAAGTGATAATTTTGGCAAAGCTGTTGCCTAATGACTTTCAAATATACTTAAAAACATATTTTGATATCAACTGTATTGCCAAAGTCAAATATATATCAGCTAAGTGAAATTAACCTTCAAGTGATACTTGAATAACAGTAAACCACAAGGGTAGGTAAGAGATTAGATATACTGTGGTTTAATTATGTGACAATAATTCACCTCATTAATCTCTTAGGAAACAATAACCACAACAGTTAAATACTGTAATTAACAAACCCTATTTTAAACTTAATTTTAATTTTATACGACTTTGCAATATTATCCAGTGCAATCATGTAAAAGATAAATGAAAGAAAAAGCAAATATTAAGTTCTCTGGAGAAGACATCCAAAATGTCCTCAGCTCTTCCACCTGTGCCAGGAAAGGGACAAGGCCAGGGATACGTGGCCCTATTTCTGCCCCAGTAAATGGAGACACAGCGGCTCCAATTCACGTGCAAATAATCTCGGGATCTCTCAATTCACACTTCTGCTGGGTCCGAGCATTCTGTGGGCATTCCTGGTTCTCTCTGCCATCAACATTCCTCATGCAAACAGCAGTCCCTGGGAGAGCTGCTGCAGGTTTGGGCAGCGCACTGCAGCTCAACAATGGTGATTCAGTGTGCGTTTAGGGGGGTTTGCACTTTTGTTGGACTACACAACTGTTCCCCAAATTGCATGCAGAAATAAATCTGTCTCTGTCACTGCCCTTGCCAAAAGCCTGAAATCCCCCGACCCTCCTTCAGCCCTTCCCAGTGCCAGGAATGCTGTGGCAGGCGTGGAGAGGAGCGCAGTGATCTCCATGGATGAGGAAATTCCACTGTGGGCACAGAACATTTCTCCAGGGCTCTGCAATGCCACTGCCCGGGGCAGCCTGGGGGAGCTGAGGTTCTGTGTCTGGGACCCAGACAAGCAAAATGCAGGAGGAAATCCTGCAGGAAAAAATGTATTTACAACACGGGCACCCGAGGGGTGCTGCCTTACACAGGGCTTGGTCAGCAACCACAAATACAGCAGTGATGGAAAAGGAAATGGGGACAAAAGGAGCACCTCAACCCAGCCAGGTAAGCCTGGCACCTTCAGCATTGCCACTCGGGTGGTGGCAGTACCAGAGAGAAGAGTTCTGCGTGAAGTTACAGGCAAAAAGCTCTCAGCTCCACCAACAAACACTAAAACCCCCACTTCTTGGGGTCTTGCACCTGTTTGCGAGGTAAGGAGACTTAGTCTTTTTATTTGATGAGCTCACGGTGTAAGTTCATATCCACTGCAGGTATTTTCCATGTGGATTAAGCCAGATATCAAAACCTCACTTTTAAATAGTCCTTTGCCGACTATATCCCTCATTCAAATATAATGCAAATAGGAGGTCAAGTGTTTGTCCTGATTACTTTGATTTTAGCTTTTTAACAGGTATCACATTTACTCCACAAAACTTCTGTGAAACTACACTCTGGTTACTTAACTTCTGCTTTCTGACCTTTTTTCTTTATAGCTCTCCAAGGAGAAAAGGAGATATGTTTATAAAATCAGTGAGCAATAAACAAGAAGTTCATGTTCTCATAGAGCGAAAAAATAACAGCATCGAGAAAGTCATGTTCAAAAGTGTAAGTGTCTCAGAGAGAATAAAACTCATTCATTTATAACATTTTTCCATGAAAACAATGTAATAAATACCGAACTTCAAATGATGTATGAGTATCTCCTTGAAGAAGATATCCTGTACATCTGATAAACCATAAATACTGTAGAATGTACCTCAGGCAGAACAAGCACAGCTTTGCGTGATCCTGAAAAATATACAGCGTGTGTGAGGATGAGTTATGAAGGTGAACAAATTTAATATATCTGCTTGCCTCGTGGACACCCACAATTTGCAATTTAATCATCCAAAAGTTACAGTGTGCTCATAATTGTGTTAGATCTTGAAATAAGGCAGTGCTGGTTATGTTAAGCCTAAAAAATAACCCATCTTTTCAGGCTTATGATAATTTATAAAGGAAATAGTTACAAACAAGGTGAATTAAAGCATTAGAGCTGCACTGAACAAAAGGACAGTTTATTGCAGAGGGATTCTTGAACCCACAATGCATCACATTTTTATCATTGTCATCCTTTATATCTCCAGATTTATACACAGAGAAAAACCTCAGTACTGTCACTCTGTAAGGGTGACAAGATTTTAATTTTTTTTCCTGCAAGCTGATTTTAAGTGTATCGAGACTTTCAGAGTGGAAAAAAACATTGATCAGTCTTGAACCTCTATTTAACAAGTAGAGGCAAGTGTAGGCTTTATGCCTGTAGACCCAGATCCTGCCAAACTGGATAATATCAGAACCATTATTTTATATAAAATAGTTTAAAAATCACTGAATTAGATCTAGATAGAGAAAGCCAACTTTGTATTTTAGTGGCTTAGAAACTTACTTGAAATAAAGCACAATGATCTGCTAGCTTATTTTTCCATAAACAATTTCATTGTTTAGAAGAAAAATAAAGCATTTACTTCTAGAAAGATGGGGAGAGATTGTACTAGAATAATGCAGCCCAGTGCACAATTTTAGGAATAAAAGACCTTGGTTCAAATCTGTGTTTTGAATTAAGCAGAGATTTAAACATGATCCTCCTATTTTATATAAAATAAAAGGAACAGCAGCAACAGCCACTTTCAGGATCGGGACCTTCACTTTTTTTGCTTTAACCACAGGTGCACTTGCCCTCTTCAGGGGAGGGAAAAGAGTGCTATCAAACAGAATCCTTCATTCCAATCAAAATGTTAGCTTTCAGACTTTTGGGGTTGAAGAATGAAGAAAACATTATCTTAGGTGGATTTGAAGCAATCCTTTTTCCACGAGGGGTGACCTCCTCACAGTGCTCAGTACGGAACAGGCAGCTCCAGAGGGGATGGAGGCTCTGCCTGCACAAGGAGCCACACTTTGAAGACAAGGAGCAACAGCTACAAGTTGCACCAGGAGAGGTTTCATCTTTATATAAGAATTGTTTTCACAGTGAGAAGAAGGAAGCTCTGAGACAACCTCCCCATGGGTGTGGTAGAATCCCCAGCACTGCAGCTTTTTCAAAACACAGCTGGACAGGGTACTAAAAAGGCTCCTTTTCCCACAAAAGGTGGGACCAGATGATCATTCAAGGTCCCTTCCAACCTGGCTTGTTCTATGATTTTTCCCTCAGGAGTTGGGCATTAATAGCAAAGACAACATTCTTTCAGATGCTGCAATAAAAATAATTTTTTAAAAAGTGTGACTCTGAAGTCTTCTTGCTCTATTATCAGTGAAAGCTTGAAAAAAAAAAACACCCATCACTGTAACATAAAACCTTCTAATTCCTCCCCAAAAGACAATCACATAACAAGATCTCTAATAAAAAAGGAAAAGATTAATTGGAGAACTGCCTTGAGAGACCAAATGTTCCAGACCTGACAGTTCTATAATGTAAGTAATTAGGGCGACATTATGAGTTGTGTTATCAGAGCCAGCAGCATGATCAGCAATTGTTTGTATTTCAGGGTCTATTCAGGAGTACAGGACACAGAAAGGAGAGCACCAAAAGCAGATGAAACAGATGTTGATGGAGCAGAGCTGACTCCTCAGCTGAACACTGTTCTCACCCTGTCAGTGCCTTCCATGCATTTATCTTCATTAAAAGAAATTTAATACTCAATAAAAACAACTGATTTAGAAGTTAACTCAGACCAGGCTCCTGCAGTTGTCAGATCCTTGTGTAAAGTGAAAATTAAAGATGAGCGCAGCAGTGAAGGGGTGGGGAATGAACCCAAACTCTTCTCATTTCCACATCTGAACATCCACATCCATTTCTGCTGCTTTCCTTGAGTGATCTTGATTCCAGTTGGGGAAAGAACGTGGGTCCCTCACTTGGCACATGGCTGCACAACAGCTGAAGAGAAACAAAAGCCTAAACCCCCCAGACTGAGAAAGGAGCCCCCTCTGAACTGATAATGCCAAAGCCAAAGGTTAAATAGTAACAAAGGGAAAAAAAAAAAAAAAAGCTTGAAGAGAAATATCTGAGAAACATGAAAATTTGTGACAAAGGGGAGAGAGAGGAGGGTGACAGATGATGTGTGGGATACCTGACTTGATATCTGCCAGAAGCGACCCCAACAGCATGAAAACCCCCACCTAAGCAAGAGAATCCTAAAGTGGGGTGCTGTGCTGGACCCCACAACAAGGACAGGGAGAGGGGTGGCTGCAAAACAGGGCACGTGTGTAGGGGAAAACAGAAGCTTTGAGGGATTAGCTATAGAAGTGTTTAGAAATTTACAGTTACTATTAATATTTCACAAATGTCAGCTACTGTGGCGTATCTACAGAATGGCTGATTCTTTCTGAATGCCTAATTCCCTGATTGCCAGTTAATTACATGCCATTAAATAAATCAATAAACTGCTTTGATCGTGATTTGATTTAAAGAATCCGATTTGAAGTTTTCCTCTATTACAGTTGTTTATTCTTCAAGTCATCTGCTTGTTTAGCTTTCTTTTCTTCTTATTTCTGTACCTGTTTGAGACTAAAACTGGTACCATATGCTCAAAGAAATTAACTTCAACTGAAATGAGGTTTTTGTAATCAATTGTATTTTGGGCTTTGTCAAACGAAAACTTGGCAAACATCATGGAAGGGACCAGAGATACAGTAAAACGTGTCAAAACCAAAATTATAAATATTACACATCCTCCATCACACAAAATATATATCATGTATCTGATAACCAATGGCAATTCATGAGAAGTTTCTGCACTCTGATCTAGAGTGGTAGAGAGATTGATCCTTGACCTGTCATAAAACCATAGAAGAGAATGTTCAAGTGAATTTTTTTATACCAGGTACACAATTTTTTTTTTAATCAAAATATTGTAAAGTGACTTTTGCTTTCAGAGAATCAGGTCCTAAACAGCTGCTCCAATCCTTGCCTTACAGATGGAAAAAATACCAAGGTAATACACATCACAACAAAAATATAGCCTTGTTTTACAGCTGAACTAAAGGCTCCAAATAAGTGAAACAAAGTAAATAATACAGCAAAGGTTCACCTCAAAGGAGTACTACTGTAACCATGGAATAATTACAAGCAGCAATGTTTATTATAATGCAAAGAAGCCAATCTGGTTTGCTTCCAGAGCAGCACAAAGGATAAAACGTCAAGGAAGCAGTACACATTATAACATATCACACACAAAAATTCTCTGTTTGTTTCAGAGAACATCTTTACTCTGGAGGCACAGAGTGCAGAGCTTCTTGCTGAGAATAAAGAAGAAGTCTTTAATTTCTATTTCCAGTGATGCATTGTGCCTTTAGAGCTCGTTCAATTGAAAAAGCACAAAGGTTTCTGTTTACAGAACTTTTGTCAAAATTATTACAGAAGTTGTCATGGAACAATTTCCAAAACAAACTGTGTTATTTTCCTTTTATGGCCCCCTTGACATTTTTAGTTCTTTAGAGGTGGTATAAAGTTTCTATTTTCACAAGAGTAGCAGTGTTTTCTCTGATAAATAGCAAAAGTTAAAAAAAGTCGCAAGCAACTGTGAGTGTATTGGAAAGACAACATGTTTAAGTACTTGGTGTTTGTATGTATAAATGAATATGTGTTCAGGAGGAAGAATTGGAGCAACAGAGTGAAGAAAAGATTTTTTTCAGGTATTTTTTTTCAAGATACTGCTCCTCACATAAGGAATTACTGACAAATTCATTTTTTTCCTCTGTGTTTGCATCTTTACAGACACATATGAGCAAATGACAGAATACAAACTGTAGAGGGGTGCTGTCAGGAGCCACAGGAAAGAAAAGGTGAGCTGTTAACTAAAACCATCAGAAACAATGACTCGCTCTAGCAGGACATGAAGAAACACAGTACAGCTGAAAAATCACATCTCTGCTCCAAGAATGTACAGTTAACAGTTTAAAGAATAAGATGACCTATTTGCCACTGGGTCATTTTTCAGAAGCAGCGTTTAATCAAGACATTCTAGATGGAGGGGGAGCTAAGAATTGGCTATAAATAAGGTGTTCTCTCCATGATAATAATGGAAAAAGGGAATGTTTACTAAAATGCAGTCGTAGTTGTCTCAGAGAAACTTTGGGAATCGCTGAGCAGATCCCCTCAGCTGCTCCGAGTGTGGTTACACATTAATAGTCAGTGCATCTATCAAAACTACTACCTACACTACAAATGTGTAACCTGTCAGACAGGGGAGTCTCAGGGGATGCACATCCTGCTGGGCTGCTGAGATGAGTTATTCACTGTCTCTGTAACTTGAAAGAAACAAAAAAAAGAGAACTTGGAAATTTCATCATGCCGAGAGTTTCAGCACCAGACCTGAGAGATGTGGTTCTCAAATTAGCCTCTTAAAACAGAAACTGAGGAGATTTAATTTCCCTGGACAGGTGACCCACACTATTTTCCCAGTCTGCCTCATTCATCCTCCAGCCTCAAAAAGATGAGTAGACTGAAATAGTTTTCGGTTTCCACACAATTGCACTTTCTTTTATATTTAGACTTGCTTTCACTTACAATTCAGAGAATCATGGGATGATGTCACTTGGATGGGACCTCTGGCAGTCACCCAGTCCAATCTGCTTTGTGCTCCTCCACTCAGAGCAGGCTGCCCAGGAATAGGCTGGTCCAGTTTCGAGAATTTGAGTACCTCCGATACCTGACTTCCCTTCTCTCCACCCACACACATACAATCTGTTCCGTTTTCAGGATAAAAATGTTATACACATACAGATATATGGATGTGTGTATATAGATAAAGAGATATATATATATACAGACATACATGGAATTTCATACATTCTGGCTCCTGTCCTCGGACTACCAATGTGCCTGGCACTAAAATCACGGCAGCACCAGGAAGTTCCCCCAGTACAAATGCAAGATTTCCACAAGTTTGTACCATTCCCCATCGAACCACAGGCTGCCATGCCTTTAATAATCATTGCTGCTCCTCTGGCTGCAAAGGCACAAGCAGCAGGCCTGCACTGTGCCATGTTCAAATCAGTCTCCAGGTGGACACATGATGATCTGTGTGCAACCAAGCTGTGGGAGCTAAACAGCCAGTACCAGCCGTTTTCCACTGATGGAATCCCAAATCCAAGCCTGGGACGTGCTGCTGCTGTGTTTCCGAGCAGCCTCACTGCCTGCTCAGTCTGAGCAGCCCCTTCCCCAGCACTTCAGCCCGCACAGGACCAGCAAGGGCACCTTCACACGCTTACAGCAGCTTGGAAAATTGAAAATGCAATGAAATCAAACAAGTCTCGAGAGGGGAACAGGGGGGAGGCAGAGCTGAGTCCTGTTATCTGCACCAAAGGTAGAATGATGAACCTGAAGAGAAACTGATATCCAGGAAACACCAGTATTTGTTTAAAGAATGATTCTGGGAGTTTTAGCAACTACAAAAATAAATTGCTTGTGTATCTGCATGTCACTAACTGCAACAAAATAAACACCTAACCAAACCTGTTAGAAAATTAACCAAGCAGTCAAATTGTCCTCCTTGTGTGCAGATTTATACTGATTCTGTGGGGATTCTGTCATACTTCAGAGCATGCAGCAGAGACTATAACTAGCCAGAAGTTTTGCAGGAGACCAGACAATCCAATACAAGTATTTGGCAAAGGATGTGCATATAAAGGGGAGCTCTATGTGTGGGCACTTGAGGTTTTAGAAATAAAAATAACAGAAGCATCAGTAACTTAATGACAAGAAAAGATACTGATAATTAAATTATTTTAATAGTACGTCAAGATGAGGAATAACAGTCTTGGGAAATGAGACCAGTAAATTATTATCCCTCAGGTTTCTTCCACACGTTGTTGTTCAAGTGTGAAAAAAACAATATTCAAACTCCCTAGCCACATATTTAGCTTTAAACACAGTATAAGTGCCAACAACTTCAGAGCTACCATCTTCAGGAATAACTTGCCATTCTCACCCTTCTGGATTGAGTAGATGCTGAGAAAGTTCTAGAAAAAAAGTGTTCCAAAATAGATGTGTATGTGGATTTTTCTGAGACCCTTAAATAGGCAAGCAGCATGAGAAGCTTACCTCTCTACAGAAATACTCTCAATTTATATTTGTTTTAGGCAAACAAACTCTTTGGATTAAAGCTTAGTTATCGTGTCCTACACTACACCACAGTGTGAAATAAACTGGTGGCCAGCTCCAACAGCCACAAACTTGATTGTTAACACACTGCCTATTTTATGTTAGATTTATAAAAACGTCTTCCTCACAAAATGTTAAAGAAAAACCCCAACCCTGCAGACAGTAGTCCAGATCTAACAAATATATAGTTCTGGTGGCTGCATTTATGAAGACAAGACAGGAACATTCATGTCCTTGTAGACCATGATTTCTGTAGTTAGGGGATTGCAGAAAATCAAATATTTGCAAGTTCAGGAGACAACTAAATGGACAAAAGCCAGAATTACCAGTGGAAGAGACATGACAGACAACCAAAGGATCAAGGCCTCTTTTCATATAAACATTTCTCTTGTCTTCACCATCTGTACAAAAGTAGAATAGTTCTTCGGTTTCATTTTCTTTTCTAAAAATACATATTTTAGCAAGCATTAACAGCATATCCTTACCAGCAAAGAGTTCAGCTGTTCCAATTCAAAGCACTGTTTAAACAAACAATAATAGTTTGTGGGTGTTGTCGCTGTTCCTGGGGTACTTTTAAAATATTCTCAAAATTCACGCGCTTTATCAGTAAGTCTAAAACTCTTATAGTGGGGAAGCAATAGAGAGATTTTTATCTATTTCCTGTCCTTTTTGAGATCTGCCTTGTAACACTGTGAGAATACTTGGGACAGAGCAGATCACCATTGTTGATTTACTGATGCAAGCCCAGGCAGAGTGAAGTGCAATGGCCAGACCTGTAATGGATTTTCTGTGCTGTCCTGGACACCTCCTCTCAGTAGCATTTAAAAAAAACGAAAAATTCCATAGTTTCTGAAACCCAACAGAAAATATTTTTAACTCCCTAGGTTCTTAACATGTTGGCAATATCCTTCAAAACAGATAGATTATTTTCTCTATGTCTTTTTTAGGTTTCTGTGCCAATACACGACATTGTGGAAGAGGGTTTGTCTCTGTCCTGCAGACAGATGTGGGTGTAGATATTCTCACCCATGGATATCCATGCAGACAGCACAGCTGTCAAAGGCTCTGCTTCAAAATGGGACACTCTGGATTAGACAATTATGATCAAATTCTTCAACCCTGTAAATCTAGCTGCCACTTTTATCCCTTCCTTAGAGATATCCAGGCCAAATCCCAGCTCCTTCAGGAGCTCAGACATGATTTACTGAGGGTTCCCAATTAAACTGACTGCAATATAGGTGTCTGACAGGAAATCTACTCTAAATATAAATGTACATAACAGAGCTCAAATACAGAAATCACTCACATAAATATATTACTGTGCACAGTAATTGGATTCTCTTTGCACAGATTATTTATTGCACATATGACAACAGAACGTGCACATTAATACTTTGCATATTTCCACTTGTGCTTCCTACCCTGACAAAAGCTATTTTGCCATTCTTCACTTTCATGGATATTCTTTACACTTTTTTTAATTGTCAAAACTCTCACTAAGTGAAGTGAATTCCTCACCATTATTTTTAACAAGTTTTTCATGTCCCATTGAATCAAACAGCTTAAAAGCTTTGGCTTCAACTGCACTTTTTGAACCTCCTGTCCTTATAAATATAGACTCTTTTTCTTAATAGGATTTCCAGTTTGATGTGCCCTGAGCTGCAATGCCAGAAGGATTACTTAAATTATTGAAATTTAATTCCCAGTCGCTGTGGGTTTGATCACACCACTGAGGAGGCTTTACTGTGTATTGTGCAGGGACGAGCCACACGAGCCTCCTTCACATCAGAAAGTTTGGAAAAACAGCCTTTGTAGGGCAAGCCAATTATACTTTAGTTTTTTGGGCCCTAGGTCTTAATACCATGATTTTTAATGCCACAGTTTCCCATATTTCTACTCGAGCAGATATTCAGTGGGTCAAGATCAAGCCATTCCTGGGCCTCTAAATGAATGACAAAGTAGTCTATCAAATTTTCCACATTGCTGGCTTCTATTCCACCAGGGAACCAGATCCTCTGGCAAGAATCCTTATGGTTTTGGACAAGGATTTTGCTCCTTTTGCCATCGGCACAAGACAAAAAAAAAACAAAACAAAACAAAAAAAACCAAACAAAAACAAACAAAAACCAAACAAAGCAAACAAACAAACAAGAAAAAAAACCCCAAAAAAACCCCAAAAACAAAAAACCACAAAAAACCCAAACCAGCCCTGAGCAGGAGGAGCCACAATCCCTGAGGTTTAAGATGGAAAACCACAAGGAGAACTTGGTGCATGAAGAATACATGGCAAAGCATCCAGTAGGTGACAGGGAAGATGTTTAGATGAGTAAACAGTCAACACCAACAAAACTTCCAAGGGAGCTGAGTCTTTTAGAAAGGTCAGACACTCATCCTGCATATTCAACACCATTAAAAAATACTGCACTACAGTCAGTGAATAATGAAACTTGAACTCAAAGTTTCACTGAACACTACCTGTATCAAACCTGTAATGGCTGTTATGGCTGAAAGCTGTTTCTTCAAAAATAGCTCAAAGTTCCTACCTCAAATGTGAATTTTAATATCTTAAAAGACATGAATTTATTTCTTGATAAAAATTTTTCACATTTCCTTTTTTCAAACATTTCTAGCATTATCCTGCAGAAATTCTGACCTTTCTTTCTGAAATGAAGCTCGGCCCTCTGCACAGACAGTATTTATCTTATGGACTAGTTAAAACTGAAATATTTTTGGGGATCCCTGAATTCCTACAGGACAACTCCACAGAGCACCTACGTGAAAATAAGGGGTCTGTGGGAACACTGAAGAGCTGAAAATTACTGTTGTTCCACACTTTGCCAGAACTCTCATTTGACATCTCAACAAGGTGAGATTTGTTTGCCTTCACTGCCTTCGAGAGCCTTTTTCTACTCTGTTCATCCCTTCTACATTTGTCACCTTTGGCACCGCACTGAGCACCGTGTCCAGTTTGCTGTACTAAGTACATACAAAATTGGAGTGAGTCCAGAGGAGGACATGAAAGCTCCACCAAGATGTTTACAGGGCCACCAGGCAGGACAGACCGAGAATTGGGTTTAGTCAGTCTGAAGGTACAAAATCAAGGGCATTGGCCTTGCTTTAGCTGTGGTTACACACAAGGAGGAACCAGATTCTCCTCAAACATGCACAGCAAAAGGCCAAAAAGCAACTGATAACAAGTTCTGATCAATTATCAGGAATAATTCTCTACATAGTTAGGAATCAGTTGGCCAGGAGGTCTGTGGAATGTCTATTCACCAGAGATAACACAAACTCAACATGGCACAATCCTGATCTAAGTCTGGAGCTTGAGTTGGGTGCTGAACTAGAGGATCTCCCAAGATCTCTTCCAAGCTAAATAAGTCTATGAAATATCCAAGTAAAACTTATTATTCGTTGGTTAAAAAAGGTTCAGTGGATTACTCTGACCTCTTTTTACACATACTGAGCCACATTTTCAGTTTATTCTTTAAGCCTCCCTGGCTCAAGTTCCCCCACTCTTCCCCTTTAGCGGCTGCTCTGTATTTCACAGGCTCTCCCATTTATGAGATCACATTTGTTGCAGATTTTCCCAGGCTAAGAGCAATGCTGGTTCTTTCAGGAATCGCCAGCTGTGAGCACCCCCAGGGTTTCCAGGGGGCTCCCAGATCCATACAAGGGCTTTGGCGGTTCATGATTTCTGCTTAATGCAAAGGCACTACTGGAAGTCACACGTTTGATTTCTCTCTGATCTCTCCAGGACACTTTCTGTCTTTAGCCCTGTTCACCACTGCCCTGGCTCTCTTGAGAGCAACATGCCTGGCTTTCCAAATGGGGCTCACCAGAAGGGTTTCACCACTGGTGTGCAAACTCACTGTGCTGGAAAGCTCCCAGCTGTTACTGCCTAGGCAACAGGGAAATACATCACTTAGGGCAGGGCAAAAATTCAGCTTCAAAAATATTTTCAACAAAGAAGCAAAACAAGTTTTGAAAGATAGACATTTCCCATGTAATAGGAATTATGGGCTTTGAGCAGTCCTAAAAGCAGTGTTTTCCTCTGAAAGAAACACAGGGAACAAAGCAAAGGAAGTCCAAACCTTCAGGAACCATCACTAACAGCACCCCTCAAACCTAGTGTGTCTTACGCTTAATGCCCTAAAATTACAGCAGTTAGAAAACCACATATGTAAGATTTTGGCCTTTTATCAACTTATCTTACACTCTTTGGCAGGTGATTTCCAAATTTCTACTCTCAATGTACTTTTTCTGTACAATATTCCCTACTGCACTCTGCAAAGGTTCCCTGCACATCTATCCAAAATGTCTTCCTTTGTGCCTTGAAGTTTTCTTTGACTCTTGAGTCTCTCTGATCTCTTGTAGTTAAACATGAGGTGAGAACCTGGGAGATTCTTCTGAAAAAAGTGAGAACATTTTCCCCTTTAACTGCCTGCAATCTGCATGATTTCTGAATTTTATTTCCGAGGTTAAAAGCAAACAAGAAGATTTAAAAGAGAACCTCTTAAAACTAAACCTAAAATGTTGGAAAAGAATTTTCTATCAAAAAAAACCTCTTCAGTGAAGACTGTAACTGATAGGTCAGATGTGTGAAAAAGCCCCACTCTCCATTTTCATAACATGTTTCAATCCCAGCATATCTTCATCTAAGCAGACTCTCTCTTTGATCTTTATGTATCAACAGGGCAGAAGATGGAGGGATTTGATAAATCCCTGGCCAATAATGGGGAAAATCCCATTTAAAGAACTGGCCATCTAGCAATCTTCTTCCCCAAAGCGAACATTAAAACTTAACAGACTGAAGTATTTTTGCAGACAGACAGGAGGAGACAACCTCATCCCTCCAGTGGCACTGAGGGTGGTCAAGACTATCTGAAGTCTTAAGTGGTGATATAAACAAATCCAGACTATTTGCTTATCTATTAATCCAAGAGCATCTGAGCCCTCTCTGTCTTGCACTGGGTGTAGGGGGTGAGGGTTTGGCACTGGGGGCTGCAGGGGTGGCCTCTGCCACAAGAGGCTTGGGACAGGGACAGCAGCCCATACTGAGACACTAATTCCAGGAAAGTGGCAGGAAATTGGCAGCTGATGGCAAGTTGAGATTAAATTTCCTTTGGTTTTGCTTTGCTTCTGCACATCACCTTTGGTTTTTTTTCCATTAAACTGCCTTTACTTCAAGCCCAGAGTTTTTCTCTCATTTTCTGCCCCTGTCCTGCCTGGATGTGCAGTGGGAGAGCAGCCCCCTGCAGCCAAGCTGAGGTCACCCCACCACAAACAGTACCCCAGGGATTCAGGGATAACGAACTATTAATCACTTCTAAAGCTATTAAAGCTCCTGGACATTTCTTAAGGGATGGCTGACCATACCTGACAGTTCCAGTTTTTCTGAATGTGCCCAGCAATCAAATGGCAAATTGGTAACAGGACAAACCTCACTAAATGCATCACACTGTGAGAGAAATCTTCCCTGTCCCAGCACGAAACCTTTCTGTAATGGTAGCAGTTCTTTCAGACAAAACAAATTTATGAGCCTCCTTTCCAAAACTAAAATTTCATTTCACTTTTTTTACATTTGTAATCACCAGTTATGGTATTTCCTCAAACCGATAATGGACTTTCCTTCGTGATAATTCAACACATTAAGCACAAACCCATCAAGAAATTATCCCAATGAATAATATGTCAGAATAATACAATGTGTTCTCCCTCATATTCTGCTGATGGATTTAAATCCAGTCTTTAGGAAATGGTAATGTTGTTTGGAAGATGAATCTACTTATAACAGACACATGATTGAAAAAATGATTTCTTTTCAGAGCAGCAATTTAGAAAGGGCAGGTGGAAGATGATATAAACTTAATGAAACTTTGAAAACATAGCAGGACTGAAGGCAGTGCATCAATTCCTGAATCTCCAATCAAGAAGGTAACATCTTTAATAGCTTTTTAGAGCTCTGCCTCTCAGAGCTATAATCTTAAGTTATCCAGCTCATGCAGCTCCAATCTTTTCCAGTCTCACTTTTCTCCCCAGCGAGAGATTATGAAATCCATTTATCCTCACCCAGTAGAATACTGTAGCTATAGACACAAAATATGCTGCTATCAAGGAAACAAAATGCAGTGGAAAGTCTTCTGATATATATTTATTAACTCTTTAGTGTTTCTTTATTAGAGAAACAATATAAACTCATCTTCTACAAAACCCCCAAAGAACCAACATAGTTTGACTGAAGTGTGTCATCGCAATGAATACTGTAAAAAGTTTACTTTCAGGGAAAAGATGCCTGTGCCTCAACTTTTTATGTAACTAAGAGCAATACAAACCGAATCCTGATTCTCTGATAACACACCCCATGACCACCCTACTCAGCTGGGTCACATGCATCCCCAGAAACAACCAGGAGCCATTAATAAGCTCCTCAGCTGATCCCAAATTCTCCCAGGGACACAAAGTTGAACCCATACAACTACAAATCTTAGAAAGGCTACAAATCTTAGAAAGAATTATTGCTGCTATTGCAATGCCAACATCTTCAACTGGCACTAACATTTCCTTCAATATTATCATCAGTTAAAACTGGATGTTCTGCTTCCTGCTCCTGCTGCTTCACCCAGTTTCAGCAGAAAAACAAGCCGGTAACAAGGAAGTACAATGAGCAGGGACGAGCTTAAACAGCATATTGTGAAAAATATGCACACATTTCACTGAGTGATCCAGGAAACCTGTCTCAGCATAGTCTGCAAGCAGAGAGAAATAGCTGAATTCAGAGAGCACAGGTGCCTGAGCACAGTTCAGCCACCCTGCTGGGAATTGCTGCCATCTTCTAGGATTCAAACCTTCAAAAACCCAGAGCAGCAGAATTGCCCAGACACATGGCTGTCAGTCATGCTTCGGGGAAAATGGAATCTCTCCCAGAATCTTGCATCAGTTTCAATTTTTACTCTCAATTTTTATTTTTACTCTGTCAATTCAACAATGAACAGAACCAAACTTCCCAAATTTCACATTAGGGTTCAATTAAATTAAATTAGACTAAAATTAATTAGACTAAAAACTCTTTAGACTGAAGTCTGAAGTAATCACGTTCCTTTTAATTTTGAGAACCTTTGAATATAGTCTTATAATTTTTTTGCATTAGCATAATATAAACATAAAGACCACAGGAATGAACCAGTCTTTACCAACACTAGCTGCAGTTTCTCTACTGTCAATATTATAACATCCACAGAGAACATTGCTGTTGAAAAGTACAACATTAAAAAAGAAATGTAACTTTTTTCAGTACAAAACTCTTGATTCTTGAATTACAACAGAGCCCAGCTTCCCAAAAGAAGCAGTGCTGTTACATGTTCTATTCAGGAACTTCTTTTCAAAATACTGAGTTAACTCACAGTTTGAATGATGATTTTTACAAAACTGGGGAGAAACCACAGCCCACAGAAATCTGCTTATTCACCCCTCTGACCTTCTTTAAGAGCCAAGCAAATGCCTGCTTATTACAGTGTTACATAATAGCAAAACACCCAAATCTTTGCATTTCACATTCTTAAAAAAAAAATAAAAAAAAATAGGGAAACACAATGGTAAGCTCTGAACATCCCTAAAATGCTGAAATGTAAAAATACCTCTATGAAAACATTTTTCAAAATGCACTCATAGGAAAGGAATCCGAATGCACAAATTTTTCACCTACAAGAAGGATTTAAGAACCTAGACTAGAAAGCTGCCCATGTGTTTGCTGTAACATTATTGGGAACAGGCTAAAATTTAAGTTAAGTAATCTGCAGTAAAGTATGAAATACAGTTCTAACACTGCTATTTCCCCTTTTGAATTCTATGTGAGAGGACACCAGTAAAAAGTTATCATTATCAACAATGCGACAATTATGACAATCCCTGGAAGCAATAACCTTTTATAAACATCTTGACACCTACAAGAACCCCTTTTTCATGCACAGAAGACTTAGGTAATAATGAAAGATGCTGCAGTGAAGCAGAAATTCAGCATTTGTCTCAAAACTCGCATGGACAGGGCCTTCCTAAACTACATTTGTGGTGTGAATTTGAGTGGTCACATTTGCAGCTGAACTGGGGAGTCACAGGGGGCAGAAACTTCAGTGGAGGGAAGAAAAGCCACGAAGACAAATCCTTTTCCCTCAGCTGTCACACGTGGCACTGGAGGGCTTTATGTGGACACAGCTGTCTGGAAAAGTAAAACCTGCAGAGCAGCTAAAGGCTCTGGCCAGCACTGCCTTCAGGGCCCTGACTCTCTTATTGTTTCTCATTTAGCAATTATTTCTGATACATACACCATTTTCAGTGGAACCCAAACTGTTCTACTCTCAAAATCTGTTTCACTTTGCTCAGAAGATTGAACAGTTGAGATTTCCTCCAAAGTAACACTTAAGAGCTGATTTATGTCAATGCACTACCTAAGTACACATCAAACTTGAAACTTTTCTTGCTAGAATTAAAAACAAGCCATCCCATCAGCAATTTATCATTTTTTAAGTTTTTTTAAATCACCTCTTTTCAGAGTTCTCTACTTAAAATCGTGGTAAAAGCAGAAGGTTCATAATTTAAATTATTTACAACTGTGTTAAAACAAAACCTTTTGAAAGGCACAGAAAGAATTTGGGTTTTTTATAGCTCTCCATTTTCCAGAGATTTTTATCCTTGTTTAGGATCAAAAAGCCAGCAAGAGGATGAATTGGTAAACAAATAAATAGGTACCCCTCTACACATTTCTTCAACTATCCACAGATATACACCAGCAGATCTACATTCCACATTTTTCTGGGTTACCATGGTTATCTGCTTCCCTTACTTGTTTGAACCAGAAATTAAATTTAAAAAAAAAAAAAAAAAGCCACATTTAATCAGAAAACTACATATTCTGCTGCATCCTGTAATTCCCTTCTCCATGGTCGCTGTAAGTATCACAGCCCGAGGGCAGTGGGATTTCCATGTCCAGGATGGTTTTGGGATGTCACATTTTCAGGAGGGTCCATGGGCACCGTGACCAGCTCTGCTGTGTTTTGGGGCCCCGTGGACACGGAGCAGCACTGCCCAGTGAAACGGCTGAGCAAGAATTCCATAATTCTCGGACCTCTGAGGGAGGCCAGCAGTGCACAGGCAACCACAGGGCTTTTAATGCGTGCAAATTTGCAAGGCATGATGCATTTAATAATCCCTCATCTGAGTAAGTTGTAAAGAAGCCAGCGGGAGCAATAATTAATTTACGTTAATAGCTCTCAGTGTAGTTTGTGTAGTGCAGGAGTTAAAAAATTAAATCATCTGGAGAGCTCCACGTAAGAGGTGACTCCACTGCTTGCATTCTGATTCTCTGCACACCTGTGAGTACCCAGCCAGAGCCCAAAGCCTTGGTCCATTTCACAGAGAGCAAGAAGCGCCAACAGCAAACAAAGTAACCCAGCAATGAGCCCAGAGGGGGGAAATCTGCTCTGCACTGAGCTCACAACGAGGGAATCATTCCAGAGAGCTTCCTCACCATCCCGCGTGGTGGCCACTAACAGATCATCCTTGTTAAGTCTTTTGAAGTCAAAATATTGATGGCATCACAATGTGATACACCCAGTGCAACTGAATGGAATAATGCAAATTGATGTTATCCTCATGGGCTTCGTGCCCTTTTAATGCTGCCTTGAAAACTACAATAAGGACTATTCTTGCATGAAAACATGGCCAGCATCTACAACAGCTCTATCAACTCTTGGTTTCAACTGTTCAGTCTCCAAATTTCATTTAGGTCACTTTTAGCTCCTCCCTAACACTTTGGAACCAGGAGAAATATTTTCTTCTGATAAAGGAGAATTATGATGAAGCAAAATCTATCTACAGATAGAGGGCCCACAAAAATAATCTAAAATAATTTTATACAACCCATCAGCTATTTTTGAGCCAGAATGTTTCTGAACATTCATCATTCTATTAATGGAAAAACATGTGACTCAAGATATGACTCAGCGTGACCATTTATGAGCAAAGTGGTGGATTTAGTTCAGATCACTCAGTTTAAAGCAAAACAAGAACCCAATTTTGCTTATTTCCATTCTCCATGTGGCAGGCTGTGTTTTGCTTTCCACTGTGGATAATTCATATAAGTGTCATTGTAATAGACATTATTTTCAGAACACAAACAGTTTATATCATATGGCTGAATTAAGGAGGCACAGAAACTAATAGACTTTCTATCATATGGCAACAACTGCAGCAATCAGCAAGTTAAATGGAAACATTCAGTAGCTGCTTCCTAATGCAAACAATATGCTTACAATCTGTTCTACATTAATCACACTTACAGAAAGCTGAATTACAGTTTCCTTCCTATGGCAAATATTATCTTAATGGGATGTAGAGTTAAAGGGGGATCAGTGGGGTGAAAATAAAAGATGTGACAGGATGGGGGCAGGGTTAGGTAGGCTGCTCTCAAGAAGAATTACTGCAAAGCATCCACACTAGAAGGGAAAGTAATGGTTAGATAATGTCTCCTGACTTGTCTTTTGTCTCCTTTGTCTTGTGTGGGTGAAAAACCGAGTGAGGAAACAGGTGCCAGGAGCACTCAGCCTTTCCCAGCTGCGAGGGATGCTGAGCACACCTTTCTGGCCCTGGCAGGAATCACCTCAGCAGCTGCACTCAGCTGTACACACCCCCGGGGGAATACACGGACTTTTTCTAGCAGAGGGAAGTACTTTACTATGCTCCCCTCCTTTTACAGCCACTGTGCTTTAGTGGTTTCCCTGCTCCTGAAGGTGTGAGCAGCAGGGATGTTCAAGGAGCAATGAACCCAGCTAATTAATGACCTCAGGGGAAGGCAAACAAAATCCTTCTGGGTAGAGAAGTTTCCATTCAATCACGTTTTCTACCTTGTTCTTAAAGAGTGGGTCTTTTTTTATCTACTCCCTCTGCTCTTTCAGGGTTTGATTCAATTCCCAGTCACCTGTCCATCTCTCTGACACTCCCCATGCCACAGGAGCTGTGCAGGAAGGAGGAATTGCTGGTAACACATCACCATCCGTGTCTCCAGGTGCAGGAGGATCTCAGGATCTGCTCCCTACCACTTTATAAACCCTGACTGCGCACGCAATGGCATAAGCGGAGCTTTAAAAATGTGTGAGACCTTTATTTGTTAGGTTTCATTTTAGTGTAGCATTTATTTAATTTTTTAACTTTTACAAAGTAATGCTTAAAGTGCCCCATCTTGTGTATCTGCTGTATCCCTTCACAAGGAGTACCACAAATTTTCTAGGGTCTAGAATAAAGAAATTACTTCAAAGACATCAGGTACCTAAGAAATAGAAGAGCAGTAAGGGCTCTTGCTGGAATGCTGATCCATGTTTATTCGAGTCCCCTCTAAAGTGCCCGTCAGCACCAAAGCTGCAGCAGGCTCAGGTGCACACACCCCACAGATCCACCAGCACACAATATTCTATCCCATGGGAAAGTGGTTAAGTCAGTGTTTTGTTCCAGTATTTCCTGGAAACCTCTATGTCAGCTTTGCTGGAGCCATCCCTATCACAGAGACACTGCAGAATGCCCGTGACATCACAGGCTCTCCACAGGTCTCTCTCACCCAGAGAAAACCTCTCCTGGGAGGGAGCTTTCTCCCAGAGAGATGACACCTGGACCTAAAATGGACAGGGAGCTGCACTTCAGCAGCACCCGTGGCTGAGGAGCTGCAAGAGAAAGAAACATTGGTGGGGATGTCATTAACCCCCATCTGCTCGTGGATCCTTTTTGGTTTTCATTAAAGAAAATGCACCAGTCACAAAACTCCAAAGGCACTCACTGAATCCTGAGCAGGGGACAAGACAGCCAGAGGATTTGCTACAAGCAGAAGTAAAAACTAGCAACAGCTGGGAAGGTTGAGGGCAGCCTCAGATGAAGTGCTGCTGGGATTGCGAAGTTTAACTTCAGCAGAGCAGTGAGGAAGACAGATAAATTGTAAGGGATGGGGGCAATCTGTAGATTACCAAATATCACTACAGACCTCTGCAGATAGACAAACTGCAAAACAGAAAGGTGAAAGCACTAAAGGATACTTAAGAGTGGGACCATAATGCAAATGTGTCCTTGTCTGTGAACAAATACCTTTATATTCCTGGGAAACAGACTGAATGAAATAACATGTAAGCTTGCTAGAACCTCCTGCTTTCAGAGAAGTCTAATTTTAAAGAGGGTTTATTGCACTACATTAATACTAATTTCAACTGGTGCTCCTAAAAGCTTTATGAAATCTTACACCATACTGGAAAGGCTCAATGTAGAAGAAGGTCCTACAGGTTCTGTGACATTTACTCCATGAAAAATTCTGGATATTACTGTAGAGGATGCTGAGTGCAAATAGCTAGCTAAAAGTCAGGCAGGAATACCCCTCTAACTGTGGTGAGCAGCAATGTATAGAAAAATCACCAGTCCTGCCCGTGAATGGATGAGAGGCAGAGATCAGGGGAACTCATGTTTACAGAATAAAAATTTCCGTAAGTTAATTTTTATTCCCCTGTGACAGGAAAGGTCTTTGGCATATAGGTCAAGGTTTGATTCATAACGTTTAAGGCAGAGCTGTACACTTTGGAAACCTACTAACTGAGCCTTATGCATGACAAAGAACTTCAGAGCTCTGGCACGTCCCATGCAGAAGGCATCTGTATTTAAATGTCAAATAACTGAGAACATATTGCATCCATAATGAAGTTATTCAAAGGCTAAACTATTCTCACTCTCATGATATCTATATCTTGTCTGTTGTCTAAGTTTTAATTTACTAGAAAATCTTCTACCCCCTTTTTCTTCTGGAATAGATGTGATCTCCTTACAGTGGTATTAGAAATACAGTAAGAAATCAAAGTAAGATAATTAGATTCAAATGCCTTGTATGATAAGAAGAAAAAAAAAACTAAACATCAACATTAAAAAACATCTGCACTATAAACCACTACCAAATGCCAGATCCCACTGGCATTTTCCAGTGGAATAACTGATTATAAGGAGATTCTGCAGAAGACCAAAAAAATTGCAATGCTGTAATCCATGATGGCCAAGAAAAGATAATTACTTCACTTTTTGGTGCTCATCTCAACATTAAATATATGCAAAATGAGGACATGAACTAAATTTGTAGTGGGAGGCCAAGCGAAAGAACTGAAATATGTCCCAGTCATTTGTGTTTCCTTTATCACACAAACTACTGAAATAGTAACCAGTTCTACAAATACAGCACTGTACATTTGCTGCAATGAATCACGTGGGGGTGAGACAGCAGCGTCCTTCTACTACTGGTTGCCCTGAAAGGAACTCTCTTTTCAGGCAAGACTAAGAAAGTTCAGCTTAACTAAATAGCACTCAAGCAAAATCCCATCTTTCACTGCGAGAGAGCTGCAGGCACAGCATCCCCCGAGGGAACTGCTGAATTTATTCCCTGCACTGCTCTGTTACAGCCTGGAATTAGCACCTGAAGGCCTAATCTCAAATAAAATAACAGTTATTGTCAAAGACTAATCCTTAAACCTTAAAGGCTGATTGGTGCCACGGGACACTGTTGCTCTCCAAAGGTTTTGCACCTGCAGAGACGAAGCTGAAACCTTGCAGAGGGTTTGGGAAAGAATGGGTGACACATTCCTGGTTTCCTGTATTCATCCGAGGAGTAAAGTAACAGTTGTAGAGGAGGCCAAAGATGGGACTAAACCTATTTAGCAGCATTAAGGGAAGTAGATGTTACACCATTGGGATAGAGCAGCAAGTTGGGAAGCAGATGACAGAAAGAAAAGTTTGGGGGTTTTTATATTTTTTTTTTAACATAGGTTAACATGTGGTAACCAAGTACTGTGACACAAAAGAAAGTTTTAAAAAAGTTATCTTCAGTTAAGCTACAAAAGTTTTAGGTACATTTTTCACATGATCCTTGAAACTGAACTCCAAAACCTTGATTTAACTTCCACATGAGAAAGTACAACCTAGGTGAAAATGGCAAAATCCAGCATCTTCCCATCCCTTTTACCTCTGCAAACCAGCAGCACTTAATGCGCTTCAGTAACTCAGGAAAACCTGGAAGAAACTGACCCTGCTCCTTCCAGTGACTCCTACCAGTCCAGGGGATGAGGCAACTCCTCCTGGAGCCTATGGAAATGTATCTCTCTGAGCAAATGCCATCAAATTTATGGGAACATTCCACTGCAAGTTCAGGCATGGAAAAGTCAAGGTGGTCAAACAGCTGCCAGGGTCACATCAGGATCTGACCCAGAGCCCACTGAAGGCAGCCAGCGATTTCCAAAGGCTTTGAATTTAACACACACAGAGAGTTGTTACATCAGGTTATCTTCAGGGGAGGTTGAGGAAAGATCCATTCATCCCTACTATTAAATAAAATAAACAGTGGCAGAAGTAACATTGGCAGACATTTGTTTCTGCCATGATCCAAAGCAAAGTAAATTTAAAAAGCACTTATTTTCAAACGTGTTCTTTATCTTGTGATCCTGTTAACAGGAAAAATCTATTTCTTGGGTTTGTGCATTTCTAAAATGAATGTTTTACTTTAAGTCTTAAATTTCATTTTGTACTTTTACAATAGTTATACATACAGCTTCTGTCACTTTCCTGTATTTCCTCAAAGTAAGTATTAAACTAATTAATAAGAATCATTATAATGTTTTGCTTCTGGCAAAAACACTCTTTTTCGACATTGAAATCTTTAGTCGCTGATTAACAGAACACTTTTAATAATGTTTTTTTAACCAAATTCATTTCCAGTTTATATGAAGCAAAAAAACTGGCTACCTTATTTGATTTTAGTGTATTAGCACACAACTTTGGCATCACTTGGGAATCCTTGTGAAAAACAATGTGTCACTTTTCAGACAAGCACAATAGAATTCACTAAGATTAAAAACTGAAATAGAAGATATATCCTTCTCTTCCATCTTTTGAAGTGTTCTCAAAACCTTTTCTGTCATATTGATGATCCACTTAAATTTTTTCATCTCAATCTGATTACTTTGTTCACACCGCTTCAGAGATTAGCCTGAAAAAAGACATTTTAGCCATACTGTTCAGCAAATGCCAAGAGCTCATCTTCATAACATCAGTGCTATGTGATTACTTACATCACATTTCCACAAGGAGAGGATTATACAGCCTGCTGTAAAATACACTTATTTCACAATTACCAAAGGGAATTGGTTTTTGTTGTGGGAACCAACAGGCATTTTTATCAGCTGAGTTTACTAAAAAAAACAGTTGGAAAGAAAAAATGTCTGTATTCCTTTTTCCCAGCAGATGTAATTAATCATAAATCTCGGGACAGATGGAAGTGTTGTAGAGGCTGGGAAATCTCCACAACACTTCCAAAGCCATTGCATTTGCTGTTTTGTGATACTGCAAAACAAACAAAAATCACTTGGTATTTAAATTCAATTCTCATGTTTATGTTTATCTGTCTATTCTGCCCTCAACATTGTCTGGTTTATTTATTATTTGGCTTAAAGAATAGGCTTGACTGGGATTAGGACAGCTGTGTTTTCAGCACTGCCAATTGTCTGCAGTTTAAAGTGCTCAAACTTGATCCACTGTTGTATTGCTGGTCCACCATGAATGTTAGGGCAGCCAGCTGTCACCACTGCTTGCTATCATTTTTTCTACCCATATTTCTCTATCTGCCTGCACAGCCCAGCCCAGCACCAACTTCTGGTTTAGATCTGTGATGATCAGAGTTATTTCTGTTGCAAATTGAATGGCCAAGGTCTGCTCATTGAGGCTGGAATGAAAAATGCCCTGAACAGGCCTGAAGATATTTTGCAATGAGCTTCATCTTTCATCCCTGTGCAGTCAGATGTGCTCCTCCAAACTGGGTGAGGTTTTTTTTGGTCTTCACCCCATATCATCCACGAGTCCCTTCTAGCAATGCGACATCAGGCTCGGATCACGATACTTTTAAAGATCCATACAACTGTCTCACTGTCATAAAACTTGAGCTGATCAAAACCAAAACATTTTTTTTCATCATTTTCAGGACTTGCTCAGCAATTTTGATCTTCCAAAGTTCTTAAGTAACGTAAAGGAACTACAGAAACCTAGTGGAGATGGAAGCCTAACCAGAGCCTCAGAGTTTAAACCTGCCTAATACGAGCCCTGGCATTTGCACTGCAGCTCCCTGAAGTGCTGTGTCCTGCCTGGCCACCACATCAGCAGCTCCTGTATCACCCCTGAGCTCAGCACATTTACCTGGGCAAGGCAGACAGAACACTGACTTACTGCATGCTCCCCTTTCCATTGTTTCCAGCATCCTGGCTGAAGCTGTTCCCTGTTCCAGCAGCACAGTGCTGCCTGTGCAGGGTTTAATCATCTCTCTGCCTCCAAGCATCTCACTCTGAAGAACATTCAGGGAATTTCCATTCATATACGAAATAATTTCCCCTGATTTAAAAATAAAATATTAAAAATAAAGCCACCAAATTCTAAAACCAACCAGGGCCTGGAAACCTAGCAGTTTCTCTTTAAATATTTCAGTAATGTGTTCATTGATTGAAGTATTTCATACCCAATTCTGTGCAATCAGCAGAATTACCATTACTCATCGCATCACTCACTCTGAATCACAAAATGCTACAGCTATGAAAAGATTAAATTTGTATTGGCTTTTAAGCATTAATACTAAAATAAACACTTCAGCAATAAACATGTCAGCTAAGTGGCACTGCAGTCCATTCCATAATCTGAGGGAAAATAAATGCTCATGAACTGTTTTCCATATGTTAAAATTACAGAACTTTCTGTTCATCTGCTTTTACATTAAAACTGACAGTCATGGAGTTTTTTTCCAAAGTTTAAGTCCATCAATTCCATTTCAGTGATAGATGTCAGCAGTTTTAACTTAGCCTTAAGTGAGTTTATTAAGCTCCAAAAGAAAAAAGATGGAAGTTCTAAGGACATGCTGTCTTTTCCTTTTGTTTGCCTGCCTGAAAGAAAATCCCACCAAGTCACCTGTGTGAGGACTTCCAAATCTTATATTAGAACATTTGTTCAATATTTTAAATCAGAGCATTTTAATAATTTGAAATTTGACAGAGAAATACACATAAAGGAATTTTAAAATAAAATTCCTCAAGCAATTTAAGTTATTTATGTCTCTTTTGATATTAAAGTACCCAATTATTTCTGAACAACCTGGTTCCAGTAAAATATCAGAAACTTAACAGCAGTGCTGGAAATACAAATCTGTAACAAAAACTGAGGTTTGAGGAGGTCGTTCCATCAGCAGTATTAGAATTAAATCTTTCAGATGAGAAGCTACTTTAGATCTTCAGTCAAATACTGAAGAAGGAGGGCAGCAAAGCTATATAAGCACAGAAAATTTTATTATTTCCATTTCCCTGCTGTGGAAAATGAAAACCAAGGATCCTCTCCTATAACAGGATCATTCCCTGAATTATTTCCTTAAATGTTCCCCGAATTCAATTGTTGATTCTAATCTAACCTTATTATTTCAACTCCCAACAATCCTTAACTAAAATGTTTACAAGATGGAGAGCATACATTGTTTCTAATTAATTTACAATTACTTAGTTTGAAGTTAATTACATCCTCAGTCAGGACAACCTAGTTCACTACTACCAATTTACCTCAATTATTCAAATGGATTTAATTGATTTTTAATGCATTACTCAAATGCAAACATAGATTGAGCCTGATGTTTTCCTTTTGCAAGAGAAACCCTTAGACTGCTTATGATTTGCATAACTTTGTGAAGACTTTTCTTCATTAAAAACAATGACAGTCAATTTTAAATTACCTCGTTGTCAATAAAATGCCCTTTTTCCACATTTCAGGCACTAAACCCAACCTTGCAAACAGCCAAGTACTTTCAGCAAAAGTTGCAACAGTCTCAGAGCACCAGCTTTCCTCCCTAGTGCTTCTGAACTTTTCCTGCTTTGTTTTTGGGGTTTTTATGTGGAAGAGAATAGATTTCCCATTGGGAAAAAAGTGGCGTCTAGGCAATAGGAGAGTTCTGAGCACAGCCGTGGTTTGCATGGATTCCACTGACAATTCCTTGCAGCAGCCTGCAGAGCAGATCCAAAACCAGTCCCGAGAATCCAAAACCAGTCCCCAGGAGCTCAGCAGGGGGCAGCTTTAGGTTTCTAACTCTGGAGAAATTAAGAAATACTCAGGTGGAACCCGATTCCAATGTCCAGCTCTGCTGATGACTCAGATAAGCCCCATTAAATTAATTCTGTTTTATTATGCCAAAGTTCTCATTTGCAAATTGAGGATAATTTATGGAGCAGACCGAGATACTGTGATAAACAGCCCCAAAGAAGAAGCAAGCGCTACTGTTGATGAATTAGCTGTGGCAACACATCCTTTAAAAACAAAAACAAAATAAAAAAAGTCCAAGTGACTCTCGAAACAGCATTGCATTCCCCATGATTTGCATTAGCACTTTGATCCAACGAACTCTGCATTTCTTTAGAGGGAACAGAACAGCTTGTCTCCACGCTCTATTATAATTACCACTAAACTGCACTGGAAACTTGGCAATTTTGAATTTCATAACACCCATGACTGATACTCCTAATTAATACTATTGTTTTCCTCCTCTGGCTGAGTTTCCTGAATGCCAACCTGCATAGCATAAACTGAAAACAGATATTAAAGAAAATAACATCAATGTTAATCTCTAGCACAAATACATTAAATGCCTCAGTAACACACACAGGAAAGGACAGCATTCCTATAAATAATGGATCATTGCAGCCTGATAATCTTTATCCTCCTCCACTAATAAGATGATAATCTTTCTCCTCTTGTGTCCTTGCCTTTGAATTTCAGTGCTGCAGTGGCTGAAGTGCATTACCAGCTCTCCTTGTCATCTGGCTTTGAAATCTGTAAATAAAAGAACCTTCCAAAAGAGGAAAGCAAAAGCAGCCTAATGAAGATACAATGCAGGACGCTCTGCTGCATTAGGCCCTGATTAATTCTTTTTACTTTTTGTCATCTGAGTGTAGATCTGAGGCCAGGAGAACTCATAAAGTTATGTATTTGGTTCATGCTGCTTCACTGGGAGACAGCTCTAATCTGCAGCAGAGATCACAGATCTCCAGGGTATCCCAGCCTCCTTCCAGAGGCACAATCAGCATATTCAAAAGCAGCACTGAGCTGACATCTCTCCACACTTCACTCAGGAGCAGAGCTGGGCTTTATTTCTGCATTGCCCTGTACTGGAGAAGATCTGTAAGAACAGTAACTGCTCCTGATTTCATGGCCAGACATTGTGTGGCAGGATAAAAATATTTAATTCATTAAAAATTCCTCTCATTCGAGAAATGCTAAACTGGCATTTTTACCTTTCATTTGAAATAAGATTTTTGATGCAAGTGGTGGGGGAAAAAAATCATAGAAAGGAAGTAAGTAGGATAATGTGAAAAGCAAATTGACTACTAGAGGTGCTCTGAAAACTATTTATAAATACTATAGTGATTTGGCCTCCCAAACAGGCCAAAACCCCATGATATTTAAGCTGAACTCAGAGCATCCTACAAACCCACGATGTCTCACTTTGGCAGTCCCAAGGCTGAATAAAACAGAATCACTTTGCTGAGATTGGGATGTAGAAAACAATCTGAACTTGGTGTGGCCAAGATCAGTTGGAAATCAGCAAAACTTTGCTTTAATTTCCCACAGACTTCCAGCAGCAGAGATACTAACACCTCTAAATTTTCGGTCCAAATTTTAGAATAATTGGTTTTGACAGAGTTAAACCAAAATAAAATTAGAAACATCATAATGGTGGCTGTACCTTACATATTCCACATCTTGATCAAAAATATTTGAAGTACAATATTCTACATACAAAATCACCATACAAAAACATGTAGCTGATGGGCTTAACCACTGGTATTTCTTTTCTAAATTGGGCAGTTCAAGTTTTGTCATCACAGACCTCCCAGGGAAAGAAATTTGATGGAACTTTCACACCTGTCTCTTAGAACTCATGATGGAGAGAGTTCAATAAACTTCTAGCTACAGTGAACTGGCAAGCACTGTAAAGCATTTAAATAGAGATTCAGTCTAAATGTTGGAATTGTGTACGGAAATCTCAGTGTCTCCTGCTTTTAACTCTGCAGATTGCTTTCAAATGTCTCACTTCCACGAGAACCAACAAAACCAAAAATAGATCATTCCAGGCTTGGAAATGCCATTGAGCAGCAGATACGGGTGTGGGAGCCTGTGGAGCAGCAGCATTCAGAGAACCCAGTGTGTGTGTGACTGATTGCAGAGTCTGTTCTGTTGGAGGCTGAGCACAACACGTGGTGGGTTTTTTTCCTTTTTCCATTTTAGCCCAAGAAAATGTTAAAGGCATCAACAGGTGTTTGCCTGCTGAGGTTCAGCAAAACGTCACAAATTTCAACGCACTGAACTTGTCGGTTTAAGTCAATCATGCTTTGTTAAATAGTTCTGATATGCTTTTGACTTCTATTTCACTTTGACTTTTAAATGTGTATCTAAATTGAACTGAAATTTCAAAATAGAGTAAGTAAATCAACTTGGGGAAAAAATGTGCCAGTTTGAAAATATTCAGACTAAAGCGGGTGCTTTCACGACTTCTAAACTTTGCTTTAAAGCATTCTGAGTTGGGAGTGTCACTGTGGCAAGTTCTCTATTGTTTATGCTTTCAAATTCTGCAGACTGTTATTTTTTGTTAAAATGACTTTACAAAAATTCCTAAACATGTCCTTTTGCTTCAGTTTCAAACCATGTAAGTAGGAAAATGCCAAATGCACTTACAGTCCTGGTACCTGCTTTACCCACAGACTTGCAAATACCAAGCAGAGCATCCACCTACAGATCTTGTTGTGAACACTTTCCTTTTTTCACAAGGTCATTCAGTCAGTACAACACTCAAAGACCAAAAGCCTCTGCATGTCAGAAGCCTTCTTTTTTTCTTGTCTGCAATGTCATCTCCATCAAAGTCTGCAAAGAGCTTGGAAGAGGCTCTAGTCCCTTTGCAGCCCAGCATTTTGTGGTGTGTGGTTTGAGAAAAGCTTTTATCAGGAAAAGTGTCACAAAAGATTTCTTTATGAGCCCCATCAAGTTCTGTGCTCCGCTGTTGCTACGTTCCCAGAATATTGAATATTTCCCTTGTAAAACTTTGACAGGCTGGAGCATGTGGCAGTTCTAATGATCTTTGTCTTCTACCCTTCACCCCATGACACGTTTTACCCTCCCACTCCTCTCTTGATATCCCCACATCCACAGTCCCTTTGCTGTGAATTCCTCTGCAAGGCTCGGTGCAGCTGACAGCAGCCTCTCTTCTCATCCTTTGGGCTGTGCTGTGGGAGATGCACTTCTCCATGGCAGAGAGAGCCTGTCCCTGCACACCCCTCTGGTGACTACATCACAACAAGACTGACAGACGTGGCACCAGGGACAAACACATCTATTTTCATTGGGTTCTGGAGAAAATGTTTATGATTCAAAAGTGTTCTTTTCTGATTTAGTTCTGAGACAGACGCCACACCCTGTGCCCCAGATTTTATTGGCTAAAGGACTTCAAGACAGTGAAAAGCCAAATAAAAAAAAAAATATTTAGAACATAATTAAATGCTAAAACAAACCATTAACAACAAAAATACTAAACCACCACTGTTTCAGCATCTCTGCCCTTTCTGCTTTTCTCTGGTCTTCTCCTGGTTTTTTCTTTTTGGATCTAATAGTTCTGACATTATTCCTCTTATTTAGTGTATTTATTCAAAGGTGTTATCAAGTACAGGCTTCTTTTTTTTAATCTTTTGTCATTTGTCTTCACTTTAAAAAAGGACTGACTGTACTTATGAAAATGCCTATAGTTGAAAACAGTGTTTTCAGGACTGGTTTGGGAAATGTACTTCCCAACAGAAGATGTGGGGTTACAGTGTGTCCTGGATGCCTGGGGAAAAGCTGCCAAACTAAGGGAAAGGGTATCATGTGGAAGGATGGCAAACTCTAACCCAGACCCAGTGCTTTAAAAGAGAAAAGAAACTCAGTGAAATAAGGAACTATTCTGGAAATATAGCAATTCCTTCAGGAGAGTTTCACCGATGGATGAAAAATAAGAGGAGTAAGAAAAGGTTGCAAATTTCAGAGAAAACTATTTCTTAATGTTGCAGTGAGAAACAGCTGCTGTAGAGAAAAGAGACCAGGTCACAGGTAAACCTGTTCTAACTCCAGGGAGAAACTTAAGAGTTCCATGGAGATGGCAAGAAGTTTCTCACTTAAATAACATAATATGCATCTCCAGCTGATAAACTGATACTGAAGAAGAAACACAGCAGAGAAACAGTAAAAGGAAGAATTTTTTTCAGGGATTCATGAGAAACAAAACAATCAAGGGAGAAGGAATACATGGACCCAGTACACACCTAAATTATAAAAGACCACTACCGAGTAACAAAAGAATCCCAGTAAATATCGGCACATATCTGAGCTTATTCTTCTTGCTTCATGGGGAAAAAAAAGAAGGGATGAGGGGAGTATAAAATCCTGCTTATTTCCAATTAGAAATCAGGATTTAGAAGGCCAAATCTCTTCCTCAGCAAATGCAGATAAATCTGTGGTTAATCTGACTGCCAGACAGACATTTTAACAGCACACTTCCCCAAACAGCAATCATGGCACAGTAACTGGCACCTTCTCTCAGAGACACTGCAGATTACCTTGGAAATCACCAGCAGAAAGCAATGAAGCATGAAATATACGACCCTCCAGGTGAACATTGCCCTAACTCAGAGCCTCGTTTGTAAGCTAAAAATGTACGATACAGGTTTTTTATGGAGACTAACATTTAAAATGCTAATGCAAATGGCATGCAGGGAAACATGCACTTTGAACACACAAGGGCATCCTCAAAATGCAGGGACATTACTGCCAGTCCTTTTGGGAGGTGTGTGGTGAACCTGATGTATGTGTTAAAACCAGGATCTGCTGCACGAAGTCACACTGAGCTTTGTTCAGCTTCAACCAAACCCTCCGATTTCTTACCTACTCTACTTCAGACATTTGCAGATCAGGTTTTAAGCTATTCCTTCCCTACAGAATGCCAATTACCATTCTGTTCCCTTTTGTCTGGGCTTCAGGTGAGCAACACACACGATCAGCTCGGTATCTCTCCCATTGTATGGAATTAATCTATACCATCATTGTTCTAGATATATCTTAGCCTCATCCACCCTTGCTGGCACTGTTTGCATCCCAGGGCATTATTTGTGACAATTTACAGATGCTTGTTTTTATTAGTTTGGCTTCAGATAGTCATTTTGAACGTGTTCTGTGTATTGTGTATGTAAAAAAGTAATGAAACCGGGTTAAAAAAAAAAAAAAAAAAACAAAACAACATCTTTTAGCTGTGAATACAGCAAAGATTTGAGAATACAAGCTTGTTCCACAGTGTGACAAGAGCTTCTGAGACATGAGAGGCATCGCTTCATTTCTATTTTAAGTGCTGTGTGAGTGCCAGCTGTGATAACACAGGCTGATGGTCAGGTGTGAGCCACCACCACATGAGCAGGGGTTGATTCAGGAGGCTGCTCTGTGTGACGTGAGAGTCAAACACTCTCTGCTTGCAAAACAACTGCACTTTGGGGAAGAATTGGGCTTTAAGAATTACCCATTCAACAGATCCCTTTGCAAACATCCATTTCTAAAAAACCTGGAAGCAATTGTGTCGACAGGGATCATTTCTTCTGTGTTCAACACTACTGAAATCCCTGCTGCCATGGGAATGCTGGTTCTCCATGGCTGATCACGAGGGCAGTGGTAGCGTGGGTGTCTCTACTCATGACAAGAGACTGTTAACCCTGAAGAGTTCAGTGGTTTCACTATTCTGACAGCCAGAAGGAAATGCTTTCAAGAATGCAGTACCACAAACTGGCAGATAGATCAGCTAGAGCTCCTGATTCCCACCTGGAAAAAATAGAACTATTTGAAAGCCCTAGTTAAGATTCTTCCCCTAACTGATTACATTCATCATCAAGTGAAATATGATCACAACCATCAGAAATACAGACCACTATCTTTATTCCCTGGTTTCAAGTGACTCACTTGAGCACTCACCATTCCACACAGAGCAGAGAGAGGCCGCAGCCAACGGCCTGAGCTGCTGCACTGCTGCTCCTCAGCTCTTCTAAGGAGAACCACATCCAGTTTTCACCTGCAGACATTAAGCCCAGCTTTTTTAATGGACTTTGAGGCATTGCTACTGGAAAGTAGGCCAAGTACATCAGGGGATGTAAATGCAGGTCTGTTCCCTCTCGGGAGCCAGGCCTGAAAATTTTCCCCACTGCTTTTCCTCGCATCTCTTAGTACATCACATAAACACACCCTAAAGTGGTAGGACTGCTTTAGAATTCAGGACAAAAATCTCTGCTCTCTTGTTCATGCATTACCCAATAACCACAAATGGTTCTTATTCTATTCATTTCATGAATGGGACCATGTCCGGTTCAGGAAAATGCTGTAAATAATTAAAAATTCACAGCCCAGCACCCCACACAGCCTGTTTCCTATTTTCCCCTCCCTCCCGACCATCAGCTGCTGGTACAGGTATCACTCCCTGACAGGTGTTTTCATGAACCCCTCAATTAGTATCTGCCCACAGATGAGACACTGTAGAGGTGACTGTACCAGTCCAGGCTTTGGAAGCACAAGAGGCTAAAGGAGATTCCCTGGCTCCCTACACATCAGTTTAGCCAATGATTGTTCCTAGCAACTTTATCTGCATTCTTTCTAATAAAATAAAAGAATAAGCTGAGCAACTCCATTTTAAACAGCATGTGATAACATTTTAAAGAGGGATATAGAACTCAACCCTACAGCAAGGAGAGATCCCCGGTATGTAAGGAACTGATGGGAACTTCTGTCTCTGGCATGGGGCAGCCTATCCTTCCCTCCGGTCCCCACACTTCCCCACTGAAACCCATCAGAGAGCCCATTCCTCCTGCAAGGCTGCTCCATGACATTGTGTGCCCAGCCACAATTACATCACAGGGGTGACATAAACCACCTCAGTAATAAAGACTTTGTTTTGAGGCTTTAGGGAAAGTGGCACCACTGGAACGAACTAAGAGATGACAAGTTAATACCAAATCTACATCATTCTATGGAGCAATAACTCACCCTCTGACCTTGCTCCATTTTAACCTGTCATCACTCCTTAAACTTCTCCACTACTGTAAGAGAGTGAGAGCAAAAAGCTTCGTACCATTACAACAACAGCTTTAACAAAGCAATGGAGTTTAAAGATTACCTCTCCCGGCATCTGAAAATACAGAGATAATTGAGCCTGGTTTTATTCAAAGCTCTCCACCCCACTAATGAGGTCTAATGGATTCAGCACTGAAAATTTAACAACAGGTGCCTTTACACGAGGAGGCCGCATTGCACAGGCACAAACAGCACCTGGGAGTGTCTTCCTCAGGAATGCTAAAGAAAGCCTCTCTCTGCTCCCTGCAGCAACAGCTGCCTTGCTAAATAAAGAAAGAAATTATATTGCCTAATACTTACAGCTTGCCCAGGCCCTGGCCTCGACCCCAGAGCAGGAGTTTGTTTCTATCCTGGTTATTGATTCCTTCTCATAACACGTGCACAGTTCCCAGTTTTGGGGTTTAACTGACACTGTTTGCTGCAGGCTGGTGGCAAAATCAACCCTTTCTCAATCCCAACCAGCACATCCAGAGACAAAGAGATGCCAATCAATAGTTAGTGCCTCAGCTCAGTGACTCCCATCACTGCTTATTTTCACGTGCTTAAAGAAGAAACACCTACATGGTGAATTACATGATCTGGAGTTTGTTCATACACGACCTAATAAACTGCATTACACTTAACAAGCCAAAATTTACAAAACGTATTCTTTGATTTCATAAATATGCGCTAAATCATAGATAATGCTCTTATAAATCCTTTCATAAAATACTTTGACCACTTTTAATTATAAATGACACCTACAGAAAAATAAGGTGCTGAATATACACAACTTCCCTAAAGAAAAATACATCCGTGACTCCCAAACCCCACCCCAGCAATGAGAAGACTCTTGCTCAGGCTGCCCAGGAGCAGTGGCAGTGTCAGGCTGCTTTGGGTGGCTGTGACACGTGGCCCTGGCAGCCCCAGCTCGGGGAGCTGCAGGGGCTGAGCCCCATCAATCAGAGCCTGTTTGCTGCAGGAGGCAGTGCAAGGAACAGCGCTAAGCATTTTTCAAAAATGAATAATAACCCAGGTACCTGGCACCTGCGTGTGACGTGAAGCATTACAAACAAATGAGGAGTAATAGAGCTTACTGGGCACAAAATGTTACTGTTTTATTTTAAAAATTGCAGAATAAGCAAACTAGGAGTAATCACCCTGAGCACTTCCACCAACTAAACAACCTTTAAACTTTCTGAGGTCCTACAAAATAACATGATGGATTAGCATGTGCATGAGGCTATAAAGGGAAATGAGACAGAGATACTTTGAAACGATCCTAGAATTTTAGTCCTACCTTAGCTCTGTTACTGTTCAAATACTAAAACATTGAGTTAACTATTTTAATGGTGCAGATCTTCCTATTGTGTTCCCTAGGCTTTTAAAGTGCTTGGAGAAATGTTATTCAGGCTTTAGGCATTTGCCAAATTAATGTCTGGAGACTGCCAGGCATTTTAAAAAGCAGTGCCAATTAAATATTTCCTTATATTGCACATTATATAATATACTTTGCTAGAGATCCATCTTGCTAACAGTACCCCTGCTTGGAACTTTAAAGAGAAAAAAAACGGGGAAAGAAAAGACCTTTTAAATGTTGTCCAGGCTGATGTGTGCAGATGGAAGGTGTGCAGCTGGATACTGCCTTGTTCAGAAAGGTGAGCAGTTACTGCATTTGCTGGGTAAAATGTTGCCAGTTTCCTGAGGGCTTCATTGCAGAGAGTTGGAAATCCCATTTTGCCATAGAATTGTTTCAATCCTGCCCTAGAAATCAAAACTGAACTTGGATTCATCACTACCAATTTCTCAATTTTAGCAGACAAGAATCGCTGCCACCACATTTTACAGTTTGTTGGTTTGGGGGTTTCTCACCTGCTTTAACTTCTTGCTAAAGATTCCTTGTACCTGTTTCATCTTTCCATAAAGATCCTGCTCATGTGTCCTAATGTATTGAAAGACTTGAGGGTCCCTTCAGGGGAAATACTCTCTATTTACATTAATAACGAGAGGAAATCTCTTGGTCACTAATTCCAGCCACTACATACTAAATTCTACTTGGAAAGGAGAAAGCATTCCCAGTATACATGGGCCAGCATCTGCAAAGACAGATCCCTGGTAAAGTATTTAGATTCCTCAACTATAGCACCTTTGATTTAAATCCAAGGGCTTGAATTTTATCATGGATTTCTATTCCACATTCAGACTTAGAACAACAGGCAGAGTAAAGAGAACTTGAGCAAACATTATTTGCTCATCTTCAGAATGCTGGAAGTTCAGAAAGCTGAAAAATTGGAATTTTGGGGAGACGGCCACTGCCATATCCTTTTGCTCTCATAAATCACAAGCTGAAGGGAAAGAAACAAAATAAAGGCAAACTTATCTTTATTTTGCTATGAGAAAGGTAAGAGAACAAAAGTTCTACTGTTCCTAGAGGACAGTAAGATCTGGGGAAGGCAGGGCAGGTCCACTGAGAGCAGAACAGGGTTTGTGTGTTCAACTGACTTGGATCAAAATTAGCTGTCTTATTTCTCCTGAAATCACAGTGCATTTTTAAATGCTCTTTAGAAAACAATACACAGCCATTCTGCTCTGAGAGAAGTGGGGTATTTAGTAGGCAAATTCACATTTGGCATAGTTTAAAGGTTCACACTGAAAGAAGTGAGAGCCTTTGTTTTGAAACACAAAAATATCACACTGTGGGAAAAGAGAGAGAAACAGACAGTGAGAACAACTGAGTGATGGACTGAGAGATAAACATTGTGCAGTATTGTTTATCCAGGCAGCCAGCAGCACTAAATAAGGCTCCCAAATTCACTACTGTGGTGATTAACACCCTTTTCCACATTTAAAAATCCTTCCTGAAACTCAAAGGTGGACGGATTTCTCCCCATTATAATTAATTCCTCCACGTTTAATTGCAGGAAGCTGCAAATCTTTTTCAACTCTGCACTTTCAAAGTAGTGGCTTAAATCTGCTCCCTCTCAGTTCTGTTCTGTGTGGGACCAGTGGCCACTGGTGTGTCCAGGCGATGGAGAAGCTGCTCCCAGCCTGCTCTCTCCACAGCAAACACCTCGGATCTCTCAACAGCAGAAGAGAGAGAGAAGGAGAGCAGCTGGGTTTGAGCTTTAAATAAGGTACCACAGACCAAAGCCAGCAGTGGTTAAACTCTTCAGGGCAGTTTCCCAAGGACAGCCAAGCGTTCTGGTGGCCAGAGAGCTCTGCGTGGTTCTGGGACAGCGGAGTCACCCCGCTGCAGCCCGTCACAGCAGCAGTGCAGAGAGAGCTCCCACAAAAAGCACAACGCATGAAGACTAAAAATTCCTGAGGCGATGTCAGGAATACCATGGTTTGTTTCCAGATCTCCCTTTTGTTTTTGTCAAGCTGCTGCTTCTTGACAGGGAGAGAAGAGAGAGGCAGTGCCAATGTTCCCTGCGTGGCAGCTCAAGGCGCTCCTTGGCAGGAGTTTGCAAGTAATGCAAGCAGCTGAATTCTGCCATCCAGGGCTTGTCCTTTATTGCTTTGACACCTGACACCAACAGCAGCAGCGGTGCCATGACCTCTGGCACTACTTGCATGTTATGTAGGTAAACAACAGAGATAAACTACAAGCAGTGCAATGGGGGGAAAAAAGGGGAAGTTAGCTGAGAGCTCCCACATTTGTAAAGAAAGTTAGATTTGGTGTTATTTATGCAGAATTGAACTGGCTTGGAATGTTTCTGTATTTGCAATATAGCAACTCGGGACTTCCCAAAATCAATGATATAAATTTGAATTTTGGTAAAAACAGAAATCCTCCGTACATTGTGAGAGGTATCAGTGCATCTTTCTGAGCCTGAGGGTATTCACTTAACACAACTTCACCAAAAATAACAAAATGCAGAACATCATCATTGCCTCACATCACATCAGCTTTTTCAGTCTCTGCCCAAAGACAACCTCCCTTCATTAACTTTGTTCTTTTACAGCAAAAAATACACAAAAGGACTTAAAGCTTGTATTAACACATTGCTGCAATGTTCTCTTTGTCACTAGAACAGTCTTGTAAAAAGACACAAAATCCACTTTCAGATCCTAATTTAGACTTTCAGACCCACACCCAATTCCACATGCACAGAACAACACGAGACTAAGTTTACACCCATACACATATGTGCACACAGGCTTTTCAGAAATAACCACTTTTTTTTGTGTTGATGAAACACTGAAAAAGCCCTCGGGGCACTGAGTACTGAACTGGCTACTTGTCATTATTTACCTTCCTACTTTAGCTTATTTGAACACCCCAACCTAGAAATAAAGGGCCACGCTGAGGAAAGACAGATGTAGGGTTGAACAGGCAGCTCTGCTTCAAGTGCACAGGCTGAGGGAACTGAATTGGTGGGACAAACATTTCTGAACCCGAGGGTTGCTTTGTGCTTTGCCTCTAAGGGTCAGTGCAAGGAAGACCAGCCACTCACACCACCAAAGATGCTGCCAGGTGCTTCTCAGTGTCTGCCAGGCAGGCACAAACCCCACAGCTCACAGGAGAGGATTCATCCAGAGCCTGGAGGGGATCTCTAGTGCTGCATCTCCAGAAATCCACAGGGGCTGCAACTGCCTTGAAAACCATCTATGTAAGATTAAAGATCACCTCCAGCTGACTTTGGTCCCTGAGCTCTTGGCTCCACATCTCAAGTGTTCCAACAACTGCTGGGACCAAAAACTGTCTCAAGAAAAAAAAACTAATAAAGGTGAAAAAGCAAAGTGATTCTGGGAGCTATCACTGTGCATGACAGGCCTGGCTGCTTAAGACTGGCAAACAAAGCAAACTTCAGGGTTTTCATGGTTGTTAGGAGGGTGTCAAAAGACCTGGCAAGACTGAGGTTGAGAGAAACGACCCTTTCCTTGTGTTCAGCACTTGTGAAACCAAACGTGTGCCCAGTTTGGGGCCTCGCAGTCCAAGGCAGACATTGGCACAGCAGAGCAGGGCCAGCAGAGCCCATGGAGATGTCAGGGACTGCAGCACTGCGGACTGAGCAGTGACAGAACTGGGATGGTTCAGCCCTGGCAGCAGCTGGAAGCTCCGGCTCCCATCAGCTCCCTAAAGGCAGTGTTTGGGAAAGGGAGACAGGGTTGGACACAGGGGTACAGCAATGAGAGGTACTGACACAGCCTGGAACAGGCAGGAACTTCTGACTAGAAAGAAGGAAAACAAATTTTATCAGGAATATGGTCAAACCCTGGAAGAGAGGTCCAGAGATGCTATAGGAGAGATTCAAAACTCAGCACCTATAGAGCAGAGCAAGTGAATAAAAGTATGAATAAGCAAGTGCAAAAAATCCTTTAAATGAGCATCTGTGTCTCCTGATAACATTCTGAGTCTTTTGGTGTCTTATTTCACTCAAGAATCAAAACCCAGTTGTGCCAAGCCCCAAAACCGAGATAACTTCATCACTCTGAAGTGTTTACAAGATGAAGTTACAATGACAACTGATAAAACAGTAAAAAGCAGAGATTAGCAATGAAACTGCTCATAACAGAGACTCAGCAGCAGCAACATCACAGCAGCACCATCACATCACATCCTACACACCATAATTAATTCATCATGGTATCCAAAATTTCAATAATCTTTTCAGCATGTAAAGCATCTTTGAGTATCTTCAAAGAATGAAGCCTTTGTAAAAGGAGAATGTAATTTCAAAATCAGACTTCAGTGATGACTGAAGACAAAAGCTGAAGGTGCACTGGTTAAAGACCCTTGTCATGGCCTTATTACAATAACAAGGCTGCCAGTGGATGTAAATTAAAGGCATAATTGCCCTCACTGAAAACTGTTCAGTTTCTGCAAACTGGGATTCTCTTTCCCCTGCATGTTCCCTCCTCACATTAAAAAAAAAATACCCTCTGTAATCATAAATGCTCCTGTTCAAGAGCAAACTCTTTTCTTTCACCACTTTGAACTATTAAATAGCTGCCTATTTTAATATTGCAATGGATTAGAAATCATAGCTTTCTAAAAAGCAAAACACAGTGTCCTAAGAATTACTTTCTCTTCTAAAATGCTGGTTTTCTCTAGATAAATAGCATTCTGTCCTATGTCAATTTATTCTAAAGGGAGAAAAGAAACCAAAGAAAACATATTATGCACATAGCTGGACCACAGTAACACAAAGTTTTACCTTCAGAAAAGCTTTGTTTCCTTGCCTTGAACTTTGCCTTTTTGCATTGCTAATCTTGTTAATGGGTTCCATTTGCTCTGAAATTTGCACCATGATGAATAACCAGCCTTACAAGGTCCTCAGTTTGTATATTTGTCATAAAGGTTATGTTTGATATTGGGAAATAGTGACATGCCTTGAAAAGATGCATAAAGATGCATTTAAAATGCTTCCTTAGGATCAGTGGTATAACAATACTTGTCAGTGTCTTTAAAACACGAGGATCTGCGCTTATTTTTATTCAATTTGTTTAATAACAATACATAAAATAAAAATTAAAAAACCACTAAATTATGCCTCTGATGATTGCTGTGTCTTTCAGGCTAACCACAGAGTGGCCAGCCAGACTTGCAGAGCTGGAACTGTGACCACCACAGTGCAGCTCCAGAGTTTTCCATTCCCTTGTGCTACTCCCACGAGAAGCACCACACCTGAGTACACAGGGAACAACTGCAAAGTCTCATCTCCCATCTCTGGAAGCTGACATTTGCTTCCAGCCCAGCTCCCTGGCACTGCTCCGTGTCTGCATGACCAAGGACGTGGAGGAACGATGCTGTCAGTCACACACAGCAAGGCCCACACCCCCGTTCTCCATGAGCTCACCTTCTCACAAACACAGGGGAAAGAATAAACCCAAACACCTTGGCTGAGTACATCCTGTATTTAAAATATATCATTTATAATACAATTGTAAGGTCTGAGTGCATCTGCCTGTGCCCTTCCCACCCCTGAAGGGTGCACATCCACCCAGGGCTCCAACCCCGGTGGCTGGAGGGATGTTTGCATCCAGGTTTTCATTCCAATACCCCATGCTAGAGGCTTGCTGTGCTACAGTATTGCTCTCACCATCTTTTAAAATGAATCAACCTTAATCTTTTGATTTTAAGTAAATTTTTTTAAGCTCTTCAGGCAGAAAACACTACAAAATAAAAATTCTCTGTACTCCTTACACACCATAGTTGTAAATTTTGAATCACTTTAGTGTTCTGCTGTAAGGCTGGTTCAGCCATCATAAATGAGTGTCTTTTGGGGGGCTTGTAGAGCTCCAGAGCCCTGCCTTGGTGTTATCAGTGCAGCCTTGCCAGAGTCATTCCAATGATCCCCAACTGCACACCAGGCATTGGGAACAGCAGGGGCTCAGAGCCTGAGGAGGGCAAACTCTCATCACAGTCTCGCTCTTGATGTGTTGGAACAGAAATGTGATACATAAACAGGACCTACACATCATAAAAAGCAGCAAGGCACTTCTTTGGATCATAGGGGACGTACAGAACACAAGCTCCAAGGCTTGAAATAGAAGGTCTCTGAGAGACAAAAGGGCCTGAGCTGAAGGTTAAATATATGCACAACATGCACTGGGAAAGTCTGTGGCTCTTGGACTCAATCCTAAACCTTCAAAGTTCTGAATAAATACAGAATATTTAAGTGCCCTGAAAAAGCTCTTTAAACAGATACACATGACCCCCAGACAGTCTCCCTGTGTTATGAAAGAGCACCATCACATTCACAGAAGAAGCTCTCGCGTTTGCAATGCTTTGCTTGGCCAGAAAGACAACAGATATTCCCTCTCCCTCACTACATTTATGTGATTTCCTCATTGCAAGGCAGAACAATTGGCAGTACTGATGGCACCAAGTATTTAGAGGTTACCCAACACAGGAAAATAAATGCTCTGCAAAAATAATCAGGTGTAAGTTCTTACAAATCAAGAGACAAAAATCTTTCCTCCTCCATCCCAATTAATCTGACCTTGAACTGGTATTTCTAAGCAAAACTAGACAGGAGAAATACCACTGGAAATAAATCTTTCAGCACTTTCCTTCTTTAAGTAGCTTGGACAAGACTAAGAGGGCTACAGAGTAAGTAAAAAAGGAACAGAAGTGGATGAATGAAATGGGCACAAACATACTTCCCTGTCCTCATTATTTCTGCAGCAATTTTTCAAAATGCTGTTGACACCATAATAGTCCCCAGGGAGAACATGTTAAGTAAAGGGAGAGCAGCTCCATTTATCATCAGGGGGACAGCAAATTTGCCTGTAGAAATTATGCCAACCTGCTAATACAGCTAATCAGGAATTGGTGAAACCAGATCTTGCTCTTAGAAGTCAAGGGCAGATTACAGGATTTCACTGTAATTACTGGGGATTTCAGAGTTGTTCATTCTGGAGAGTACGTTCCACATTACTACAGCCAAACCTGGGAGTAGGCAGACCTAAAAACCACTCTAATAACAACATGGAACAGGTAAACATTTTACTTTGAGAAACCTGAGTTCCCCTGTTTAATCCCAGGAAAATAAAGGAAGTTTACAAGGTTTTGTCCACAAAGACTGCCTGATAGCATAGAGATACTGTTACAGCTGAAGTGCCAAAAAATGTTAAAATGTATGTTATCCTAGGAGCTGAACTTCAGATAACTCACTTCCTTTTTAAAGTACCCTTCCACAGATAACTAAGAAATTAATTAAAAATGAAAATCACAGGGGGATGGAACCAGGTGAAAGGGCATCCATATGTGAGAACAGGACCTCTGCAAAGCTACTTCATTTATACTCCTCACTTTCAATTGTATCATTCATAACGGGAAGAAGGCCAAATAGAGATGTCCTTATTTTGACAGAGCATGTGAAATTCAGGCCTTTGCAAACACAGTCAAACATTTTAATGCCTCAGTTTGGTTCTATTGGGTCCTAGCTGCAGATGAGACTTTTGAAGCTGTAGCAGCCAAGAGAGAGTCTTTGATAACCCAGTGTCTGTGGCAGAAGCTTCTCTGTCTACAGCTCACTTCTGTAAAGGCGACACAGGAATTTAACTACGTTCACAGGCTGTGATGTTTATCCCCTTTTCAAAAACACTGATCCCACCATTTGCTTTGCTAATCAGTTTTTACCTGATTTCCATTTATTCTATTCATTTAGGAAGATGTGCTCTGTACACCTCCAGTTATCTTCAGCTGGGACTTCCTGGCACAACTGGCTGGTCTTCTTGTACAGAGGGGTTTGTCCTACAACTCCTACACAAGCGGCAACAGGATATTTCACACCATTCTTTATACACTGGCCAGCTCCCTAAACAAAGACAATTAATTAATTCCACAGCTTCTCAGAGAGATCTGGGATAATCCTGGCAAATGCCATCTTTTGGGCTTGGGTGCTGCAGAGCAGAATAAGCATCTGCTCCACAGCAGCGTGGGTTAGGCAGAGCAGCACATGGAAATCAGATTCACTGGGAAATCAGTCATGCACCAGCTCAGAAGCTGCTAATAATGCACAGATCACATGAGAACGGGCAGAAAACACTGATACTGTGTTCTGATCATCAAGCAGAACTTCACCCTGATGCCTGCAGGTCTAGAGAGCAAAGACCTCTGCATTAACTGTCCGGGACATGGATAATCCAGAACGCTGGGACCAGAATATTAAAAGCAGAAGGGCTCTCCCTCGTCAGATTTGGTTGTTAGTTTGGGTTCAAGGACACAAATAGCTTTTCCTTTGAAAAATAAAATATGAATTCCAACTTACTTTTAAAGGAGGAAAAAATACAAGCATGGAACTGCTTTATCTGGCTTAAGGAATGAAGTTGTAGCCTATTCATCTGTTTTGTTTTGTTCAAATGCATTTCCTAACAGAGTCCCTCAGGAAAGGGGAAATGTTCAGAAAGGCAGAACCCTGAATAGAAAACAAATCCAAGCCCACTTCAACTAAGTCCATGACCCTAAAGCAGAATAGGTCCATCTTAAGCCCTTGTCGAGCCTTTACAAAGAGCAAATATTAAAATAACAGCCCTTCTCATACAATACTTCTCACACAGATGAACCTGAGTGCAGAGAAGAGATCCATTTTGCCAGTGTATTGATGGCTTGACTGGGTAGAATTCTGAGATGCAAGCACCCCTGAGACTGGATAGTCATTTCATGGTTTTGTCATGAAGAATAGTTTACTTTTCGTAACCCAAATCATGACCAAAAGGGTTACCTGGTTCATAGGTGTGGAGAGGTAACACCCGTGGGTTTGTAGGATTGCATGACACAAGAGCACAGAGGCTTTATTCTCTAAATTGCTCGACTTTCTTCCAGATGACAACAAACACCACAAAAATCACCAAACACAGCTACTTTTTGCAATGACCCATCACCACAGCTTGAGGCACGACAGCTCCTTTAATAGTCTTCATGAGAACTTGGAAGATTCAGTGCCATATTTCCATGAAACAAAAAAGCACTGGCTGCACTTTCACAAAGCCCGATGCAAATGTTGCATAGCTGCAACAAATCACTTTTTTTAGCTATGATATTTTTCCTATAACATATAAAAGCTGTCCAGTTTGTATGGAGCAGTAAAAGGCCCCTGGCTACATGTTAGGATAGAGGACATCCAAACATGCCTGGCTTCCACCAGAGTTTCTATCAGAGAATGTAGGAAATATGTATGTGACAATGGTTCTGTCCCAATTCTTTCAGCTGAATAAATGTACTTTTAATTGAGAAGAAGAGAGATGTCAGTTCAGGGCTAAAGGAATTCACAAAGACATATTTAGGACTCAGGAGAAAAGATAAAAAGACTCCTGAAATTAACATTAACAGCAGGCACACAGTGCAGCCTTAAAATATTCTTCAAGTATTAGGAGACATAACACCTGAAGGCTACAAATGTGTCTTTCACAAATACTTCAGCTGAGTTAGCATCTGCTGCTGGGGTCATTCACTAAAATCACACACAGAAGGGGCATTTCCCACACACACCAAGGCAGGTAAGGAAAAACATGACTTCTACTCTTCAGAATACACTGAAATATTCACCGCCAGTGATGAAGGCACACTCGAGGCAGACAAAGCCTTGAAATTTCACCCTCTCCAGTGGGATGTTACCAACCCTGCTGGGCTGCACTTGGCCTTGACCTTGGGCTGCAACAGGTCCGAGTCCTGTAGCTGTGCAGAGAACACACAGAGCAATTCCCGTGAAAAACATCACTGGAAATTCTCTGTGCCTGGGGAAATTCTGTGATTTAAGTGCTCTGTAGTGGCACTGTGGAAGTTTGTGTCACCTGCCCCTGGTGACAATTCCCAGAGCAGCCTCTCAGGACAAAACCCCTTGTCCAGCAGCAGCCCCAGCCCAGCTCATGGTGACAACATTGCACCTGCTCTACCAGAGGGGAAGAAGAAGAAACTCACTTAAACTCTGGCATTAGTTACATGTTGCTACATGGCAAGTCCTTTTTTTGTCCATAATTATATTATAAGTATAAAAAAATCTAAAAGATACAGATGGCAAATGGGTCAGCTGACCTTCTGTCTTTAAAAACAGTGCTCCAAACAATAGATTTCTGCATGGAGTTTGATTCGAAAAAGCAGAAAGCAGGAAATATTAATAAAAAATTGAAAATGCTTGCACTTTTTTTGTGTAGTACCTTTTAAGACTTTTGCCAAAACCTTGAGTCTTCTCCCCCCAGTTAGGGTAAATAACTGTCACAATTTGTTGCGAAATAAAAATACTACTTTTTCAATTTAAAAATACCACGTCTATATTCTGTACTAAAAATATGTATCAAAATTCTTTTGACTGAAAGAGGAAAAACATGTTTTGCAAGCTTAAAAAGATGATTTGACTTTAGTTAACTTTAATTAGCTTTTACACCTGCACTCACCCAATGAGCTGAGGGGGAAGATTAGCCACAGTATATGATGCTAACGGGAGTTCAATTCAATATTTATTATTCATCTCAGTATTCTGCAGCAATTAATTCATTTAATGAGCAAACAGGCATTATGAATGCTAGAATGGATTTTCAACACCTCGGATATTTATGTCAGTGGAGGTAACAGAGAAAGTGTTTACTCGTGAAGCACTGGGATGTCATTTTTCCCCTGTGTATTCCCCTTCTCCACTGATGTTTTCACCTCAAAACTTCCCTCACACTGATCCAGGGTCAAACCACAGCCCATGGTGCAGCTGGAGTCCATGTGAGCTTGTCTTACTGGGACAAATTGCCTCTCTAAGTGCATAATTCTGGTTTTCAGTTTCATTTCACTGCTTTACAGCCCATTTATGGAAAATCCTCTGTTAATCCTTTGTTTCACTGGTTGTTGCATTTAAATATTCAGTTGGGGGTTAGATCTGTTGCCCAATTGCAGGTAATGAATTTCCCAGCAATATTAGAGTTGGGACTCCATTTATCAAAAAAACCAATTGTTTCAAACCAGGTATTTCAAGCTCTCTCACATTTGTAAAAGAACATCACAATTCATTCCCGTTACCTGGGTACTCTTGGATCAGATTTCAATCTCTTCCAAGTCCCAGTTCCTTGCCTTCACATCAGTGACTCACATTTTGTTGCTGCACTCATGGAGCATTTTATTAATGAAGATGGAATAACAAACACCCACACTCTGGTACATCTACTTCAGGCCTACAGTTTTACTTTTCTCTTTGCTGGTACTTTCACACATTTGTTTTCCATATTTCAGATGCTTGAGGCCTTGATAGCATCATTATAGAACTGTTTAATCAAACCCACAGTTTACTCTGACAATATTTGGCATTAGTAACAGTTACAACTCACCATAAACATTCCACTGGCAACTCACTCATGTGAGATTTTTCAGTGGCTTTTACATAATCAAAAAATCATGTGGCATTAAACAGACACTTAGACACAGACTGTAATTCTGAATTATTCTGCTATGGCTTTTTGTATACATAGGAGAAAAATCAGCAGATCACTTCCACTGTTGTGTATAAATTTAAAATAAAACAGTAGCAAAAACTGTAGTAGTAAAAAACTTATATGTTCCCCAAGGAGGCAGAAGCCCCATTCAACTGAGTGATCAAAAGACAGAATTAAAAATACCTCAAATGCCCAAAACCATGCAGATTCAAAACCTATTTAGAAAAAAACTTAGGAAGAATATTTATTAGAGGTTATTAAAGGCAAAAAATGGAAATTTCCAACAAGCCATTACAGCTAGGTCACAAGCTGGGGAAATTTAGTACCACAATAAAGATTCTTGCACATCTGCTGGTTCCTAAAGGTTTATAATACCTGTTACTGGCCATACTGGAATAAAACATCATGCACAATACTCAGTACAGCCACTGTTGTGCTCTTAACAACGCTTTCCATCTTACTTAGGCAGGAGATTACTGACAGTTTGCTTAGGATGTAAATTGGAAAACACTGACAAGCAACAGGCAGAACTTGCAATTGCTTCAATTACTCTCATAACCCCTTCCTTTTTTAAAAACATCAATGCTACAGATTCCTTTGGGGAGCTTATTTCTTCCTGCATTTCTTTTAAATAGTGTTCTGCATTAAATGGATGTTTAGCCATCTCCTCAGAAGCAAATCTATCCCTCAACTCAAACACTTCCTTCACAGCTCCCGTGGAACAGCCAAGGGAAAAGATCACTATCACACTATTTTCAGCTGTTTGGTCTTCACCCTTAATACAGTCAGACTGCCAGAATCTCCACATGTGGTGATTGCAGATTGTTTTAATTTTTGCACCTAATTTGCATTTATGTTTCAAATATCCAAGCTCAGATGTGCCTATTTAAACAGATACCCGCAAATCCTTGTTCTGGGGCTGAGAGATTGCTGCTAGAACGCTCATCTCCAAGCAAATGCTTTGACCTTTGCCCAGCAGACTGTTCACATGCTTCAGATGAAGAATATCCAAGTGCTCTGTGACGTGAGGACACTTATCCAACCACCCCTTCAGCCATCTCCCCATCTGTACACGCTCGCTTCTTTTGGAGAAGCGCAGTGAGAATCAGAACATCCTGTTCTCTGCTAAGTAAATAAGAAGAGGGTGATTACAGCCATTTTCCAGAGGAATCTGAGATGTGCTGGACTTTTCTGACTTGAACTCTCACATGCCAAAATTCTATCCTATAAAACCTGGTATCATTTGGCATTTATACAGACAAGAGTATTTTCCTCCATACTTGTGCTAATATGGCCAAGAGGGCGCTGTCACTGCACACTCCCACCTAACCCACAATAAACAGTAGCTCTGGAACAAAATTGAACTGCCTCAGGCATGATTTTCCTGGATTTTACTCTCTCCAAGGAAACCACATACATTACCAGAAAAAACCACAGATGATTGCCCATGGTAGCTCGTTTCAGTCCCTGCAAAACTGGTGCTTTCCTACTAAAACTAAAAAAACTTTCCTGACAATAAACCCCAGACATTTTATGCACCTGATATTTTTAAGCAGAAATTTAAAAACAGATGAATAAATCCATCTTTCTTTCCATAATAAATAGGAAAAGTCATGCAAATATGCACAAGTTTTAATTAGTCTAGGTTTTTTTAAAAAGAAAAAACTTAAATGTTCTATTTTCAAAAAAGCTTCTCTTCTACCATTATTACATCTATTCTCTGCCGGGTGAGAGCACTGCTGCACCAAATTCACCAAGAAGCAGCACATATCTCAGGCTTACCGGAGAGCCTGGGTGAGCTGGGAGGCAGCAGTGGCAGTGCCTGGCCTGGCACAGCAAGCCCAGAGCCAAGGCACAGACACCAGGGCCCCACATTTAGAACAGAACAAGCTGAACCTGTGGATGTTACAGGCCTGGGTGCAGGGAGAGTTCAGTTTTCTGACAGGTGTCTGTGTGAAAGCCTTGCTTTCTCACGGACGCTGTGGGAAAACAGTTGAGAGGCTTTGTAAGCTATGGTAGTGTTATGATACCAAGGAAGAAAATACCTGAGGTGAGAGTTATTGGGTCCAGCCAGTCCCTCTGGGGGGTGGCTGGTCAGTTAACCAATACCCTTGTGTCAGTCCAGCGTGCTAAGGTATATAAGCACATCTGTAAATTAATAAAGCGTCCGTTTCCTTATCTTCATAAACCGTCCGTGTTGTTTCTCACTGGGACTCTGCTCACTAGCGACATGAACCTAGTGCAGAACACTTTTCTGGAAAAAAACCCAACAACTTCAGAGTAACAGGACGGTGGAATTTCTGCTCTGAGGAGCAGCGGTGCAGATCCGTGCCCGGCCCTGAGGCACAGCCTGCCAGGCTGTCACTAGATGGCATCTTGGCATCGCGCTTCGTTTGGATCGCCGAGCTCAGCGCTGCGGGCATCTCCCGGCACCAAACCCTCAGAGCCAGCGTCCTGCTGAGGCTTCAGCTCCCCACAGCACAGAAAACCCCGGGCTGTCCCCCTCATGCCCCACATCCTGTTCTACTTGAATTCGCATGTTTTATACCCATCAATTGTCTCTGAAAAACACACCCCACTGCATTTGTACAAGTGACAGTACTGCCGTTAAAGGGCAGTGCAGAGGGACCATTGGCAGGGGTAACTGTCTAATTTATACCCCTCGTCCATCACAATTCTCAAAAATGTCTACTGCAGGATTCTAGAAACAGGTTTTCTAATTTGGTGTTTGCTTGGTTTTGTTTTCTTTTTAAATCCTGGCTATTGGTACTTTACAGACACTGTTAATACGGGTAGAATACAAAAGAAAACCAGAAAAAAAATATATTACCTGAACAATAAATACTTTTCGTATTAATGATGCATTGATTTATTTGCCTCTAAGACTGATAAACGCATCAAAATGACTGGTATGTGATTCCCACACCACAGCTACACAGACCTGGTCTGATGGGCAGCTACACAATGGGTAAGAGTCTTACTGTGCAAACATTTATGCAAATCAATAATTTTATTCATATTTTTCCCAATAGCACATGTTCACAAATCCTGACTGAAAACCAAGATTCAAAGGACGAGCAAGGCAAAATTATCACTTTCCCTTTACTTTCACTCGGGTGATGCAAGCAGAGATTTCCAGAACTGCTGTATGAAACGTATTTTTATACCCTGTTTGTTACAGTCTCCTGTATCCATCTCTGGGAGCACAGTCCACCCTACAACCAATTCAGTACTGCTAGCAGTGAAAAACATCAACTTCTGCACAGCTTTCAGACATCTCTGACGCAGACACAGCCTTTTCCTGCTTTTTCTTCACCTCCATTCATTTATTCTTACATTGTGAGGATGCTCACCAGGCCCTCTCTGAAAGTCTATTAAATTCCAGTATTTAGAAGTACCAAAATTTGATTACTAACAGCAGCAAAGACATTTGGTTTTCTCTTTTGCTTTTTCTGCAATTCCTTCTAAAAGAATCCCATTTCTTCTTTAGACATGTCTTGTGTCTTTGTGTTGAACTGCTGTACAATGCCAGCTTTTCTTTCCACGCCAGAAACATGAATATTCAAGAAGATTTCAGGATCTTTTATCAAACCATACCTGGCATTTCCACAGCTCTCTGGATTCACCTGCTTGTTAACACTTGAAATTTCTCCTATTGGAAATTGCTTATTCTTATTTTATTTAGTCTTTCACCTTCTCGGCTAAAGCACAAACACAGAAGAATCTGATGGGGAAGTGAAGGAAGGCTGCGAGAACAGGGCAATTTCTTAGTTTCATCTCTCCTGCCAGAAAAGATGACACCTAACTTGATTTTAATCAGTGAAAAACTCAAAATCTCCACCGGTGTCAACTTATCCTGGAGATCTGCTTCTCTAAGAATAATAAATCAGCTCCAGCTCTGTAGACACCACGCCATTATCACTCTAGGCAAGGTTAACCCAAACAAACAACACTCAGCACCTGATTTAATAACAACACACAAGTATAGACGGATGGAAGAGGGAAAAGGTGTCAATATATTACAGGAGTTTGAATCTAAGAATAACTGGTTTGTCTTAATTTCATTCATCACTAAGTAACGTTTATAATTTGAGGGTTTTCCCTATGCAACCAGTAAAAGTAACACTGACTCCTCATCTGAATGATACTGGACTATTTTCAAGGAGACATTTCCAGATGATAGGGAAATATTATCCATAATTTATGGAATAATGGCTGTGACCTCCAGCCACTGGGGCCAGTTCCTCTGCAGGGATAAAACCACACAGCCACATGCATTAATAGGGAGCAAAACACTGCAAGCAGATGGAGGTGGAAGGAACAAAACTCAGGATTCTGTACCTGCTTCTGACTTCTCCCATCTGCTGTGCCTTAACACAGCACTACATTTCATGTGCCTGGATTCTCAAATCAGTAATGTGATGGAAAACTTTACAAAACCTTCCCACAATAAGCATCTCAGGCAAAAGTTTCCCCTCATGCTGTATTCCATTCATCATAATCCACTCTCCGATCCTCATGATAGAGCTGTAAAGAATTTCCTTGATTTTTCAGTAGTGCTATAGATTAGTTTGAGAAATAAAAACAAATTTAGCCAGACATTTCCCAGATTTATTGTTTTTATTGGCACAAGTTAGATCAGCTCTGTGTTACTGTTTGAGATACCTACACAATGCACTTTCCCTTCTCCCTGCCATGCAGAAGACTCTCCCCTCCCACCCAACCCATTATCCAAATGCTCTGTGATGATGCTCAGGAAGAGTTATTTTTGCTTTCAGTTCTATTGTTCTCCCCCTAGTAGTGACAGATTCATTTAATTTTTTCTTTTAAGAATGCTAAGATACATTCCATTCAATAGGAATTTGAAATTTAAAGAAATCCACCTTTTTTTAGTTTTTTTTTTGCAAGCCATTATCCCCAGCTAATAGATATCCCTCCTGAAGCAGCAGCAGAGATGAAGTAATTTCAGGTACTATCACATTTCTATTCAGATCACAGGCAGCAATTCTTGCAGCAATTTTATTTCTCAGCAAAAATCATTATTGTCCCTCCTGAATTACCCTGAAGAGTCCTATTTTACTCCCACTACCTTTTCTCAACATTTCTTGATTAAAAAACAGTACATGATATTTGTTATCAAATATCAATATATAGACAAGAGTTTGAGAAATGGAAACTGGGGGAAACGCAAAGGCACTTTAGAAAACATAAACCTTTAATATGCAGGGAGGAGAATTTAAAGCAGCCTAAGAGAAGACTGTGAAGCTGCAGATGGAAGAGTGCAGCACTTAGAGGAAACCATAAGAAAAAGGGACAGAAATCCAAGGATCCAGCCCAAATCCATCCCTCCAGAGTCTGGCAACCAGTAATTTTATAGCTTCCTAAAGCTCCCAATAATAATTCCTTCAGTTAGATTTTCTGAGCTCTGCAGGTACAACCAACTGCCTGATGAGATTGAAGAACAAAAGAAAGGCTTTAAAAGACTCAATCACTCAGCTTAATGAAAACACCTTGAATTATTTAACAAACAATCTATTAAGCAGCTACAGCTATCAGGAAACATGAAGTTGGATAGATCTGATTCCCTGCTGCTGTTTTATATCACGGTGACTCCGGTCCTTTCAGTGCAGTCTCAGTGATGTAACACAGAAGTGAATTCAGCCTGAGATTGAGCTGCATTACACTTTCATATAGGATCTGTCACTAAGAGCAGGAAAAGCAGCCAACAATTATTTTAAAAAAACAAAAAAAAAAACCAAAAAAACCAACACCTGGAAATAAGCCTTTCAGGCTCTGGAACTGGGGCATTATTCAATAATTTGTTCTCAGATCCATTTGAATTCTCATCTGTCACCTCTCCTTTTATTACCAGACTGTTCTATAAGCAATGATCTGGCAACACACTTGAAAAATCTACGTATTCCTTCTCATCCATCACAACAAACAATTTTCCAAGCAACAACAGAGACAGTGTAATTTCAAGAGCAATAAGCTTAACTCCTAACTCATTATTTTTATGCCATTGTAGTGTGGCATAAGAAATACCATGGAAAACAGGAAACCTTTTCCTCTTTCCATCACAACCCTCTTCAGCACATCAAAATGCAGTGCTAAACGTGCCTTTAGAACTCTTTCCATCACCCAAAAATAAGTGAAAAATAATTGAAGTCCAAGCTACTAAGACTCAAGGAAGACAATTGAAAACTTGTTTGTTAAGTCACTACCTCGAAGTCTGAGGACACTTTCTTACAGACAACAAAAGGATTCAGTCACAGAAAAAGAAAAATAAATAAAAATAGGACTCCCTGGGCCAGTTTGACCAAGAAATTCAGTAAAGCCCCCACCCTCTCAGTACAAAATGACAGGTGTTCATCAAACCTTGTTCTGCACTTGTAAAAACATTTTCTACTTTAGAGAACACATTCAACCACAAAAAACACTACATCATTCTTCAAAACATTTGTTTTTAACCGACATAAACTTAATTTCAAGGCAAATACATGAAGCACAAAAAAACCAAGCTTCTAAAAATAAACCTCCACCTCTCAGAACATCATTCTCCAAGTTAACTTTTGACAAACTAACAGAAAGGCTGTGACTTTGCATAGCAAGATGTTCCAGCAGGAAGCGCCAGTGCAGGAAGAATTATTGAAAGATATTCTTCCAAAACCCACTATATGGGATAAAAAAAAAGGATTATGTCAAATCATCAGAGAAGATAAAAATCTGTTGTGTATGTTTTCACTTTTGAAGATATTTTTGTATTTCCATTGGTGTGACTAAGCAGTTTCAGAAGCCAGAGATTTCCAACTGAAAGACAGCGTTCGTCTGGAGGAAGTCCAACCACCTCCTCCTTTCAGGGAACTGTTAATGTTTGATGTTCATGTTTAAAACAGCATTAATCATGCCTGCAAACAGGGAAAAAGGGGTTGCCAAACATTTGAAATACTGAGTATTTCCTTATTCTGGCATAAATCCACACTCCTACAACCTCGAGTCTGAGGGGACAGAGTTTAGATAATCAGAAAAAGAGGGGGGGGAAATACCCAAACTAAACATTCATAGAGTGACATAATTCCAATTCCCAGCACTATCCAAGGAGAGGCACTTGGAAAGGGACTGTAGCACAATATTCCTGGTTTAGAGAGACAAAAAAAAGATTAAAGGAACCTGACTGCAGCGAATGACTAACTCTGGGTGACATCAGACAGTGCTGGGTACCACCAGCACCTCTAAATCAGGTCTGTAACACCTCAGCATAAGCTTGGCTTATGGGACATTTCCTGACTAAACATAACACGATTTAGAAAATGAAGTATGCAGCACAGACGCAGGTTAGGTGATATCCAACCTTTAGGCCAGGTTAAGTCCCTTCCCTTTTGGTCCAGCCCTGCCCAGTTTCCAAGCCAACAGTGGCCTTGCCCTTGTGAGCACTTGGCTCTTGCACAGCTCCAAACTCACCCCAACTTCTGCTTTCTTCTTTTGTATCTACCCTCCTCACTACAAATGGAATTCCAGAGGGGATTCAGTTGTACCCCACCCTCCCATTCCCCCAGATTTTATCCCCTCTCTGCACAGCAGTGAGACACAGACGGGAGCCCAGTCTGTGTGTGGAGATGACACAGTTTGTAGCACACGAGAGCCACAGGGCTGTTAGTGAACATAACTGCAACAATTCTAATCAGTTTGCCTCTCTTTGGTGAGACAGATATTCCCTGTGCTATATAATCACATATTAAAGAGCATTTAAGCCAATTCAAGTGCAGTCACTTCAAAAGCAGCAAGGTGTCACAGGTAAGAGTTAGTGCCAGTGACTGATGACCGAAACAATTTAAAAGAAGATCTAAACTCAGTTACAAAATCTAATCTCTTCAGTAAAATGCTTTACTTACTGGACCTTGAGGACTGTTCTTGGCACTGGAAACCAGAGTCATAACATCAGATTTATAGTCCTGAGAAGACGGGAAAAAATAGTCAGATTAAACATAATAGTTGGCACTTTACATATAAGGAATAAAGACCAACATTGAGCACCACCATGATTAGACTCAGAGGAGCCATTAGTAAAACATTTGATTATGGAGATTTTCATTGCCGTTCATCTTGTGCCTTAGACCCTTTTGACTAAATCACACTTTTTTGGTTTCACCATAATGATCCCCAGGAAAGCCAGCAGCCTGCTCTCTCTTTTAGAAGGCACTGGGGTGGGAAGGACAGGATGATGATACAACTACTGCCTTTCAGAAACTTTACATGACACTTCCTGAACCAGGCCTGCACAGCCTCCACATGAAATTTGGATGACAGTTTCTCAGCCACTGAAAATTCTCTCAGCATCTCACAATAAATGACTTTCTATTCCAACAGAGGGACCTTGGTTTCTTTTCCTGCTTAGCAACAGCCCTGTAAATGTTGTTCCAAACCCCTGCAGCACAGGCTGTGCAGGAGGCAGGCCCATGGCTATGCTGGCTCACCGTTCTTGTGTCAGATCTACATCTAGATCCACCCTACAGCAATATAAAATCCCTCATTTTCTGTCCCTCAGGAAGCTTCTCCTACATCCCAGCTGGCATTCCACAAGTCACAAAGCAGTTTGGGGCTTGGGCACAAGAACAAGCTGAGTACTCTGCTGTTACTGCAACACAGAAACAAGGGCTTAGAGGGGTTTTTAACAGGTGATAGAAGTGCCACAGTGCCTAAATACAGGTGCAACAAATACCAGGGCAAGACTCAGGCCAGTAATTTAAACAGCTCTGATTTTAAGAGGGTATGTTGGAAAAAGCAGATTAAATTTTTGCCTCTTCCCTAATGGATACAGCCATTACACTCATATTTATATTTTGAAAAGGTCTCCCAGAGCTGGCCTCCTCTTGTCGTGCCATTCCTGTCAATAAAGATCAGATTTACACAGCAAGCCAAGCTACACTGTTCCTCCTAATGTCTGGGAATTAAAGTCTGATCAGCTAAAATTGAAGCCATTGTGTCCAAGACAGCAAAGACTAACTGTTATGAACTCCTTTTAATTATCATCATCAAGTGTGCCTCCATATATTAAGCTTCTAGATCCTTTATTTATAGGAGATGTGCTATGACCCAGTAGACAGATCATATTTCAGGGTAGTAATTCTCCACTCCTACACCCTGAGCATCCCCCAGCCTCTGAACTGTATAAATTAGAGTATCCCTCACTCTCCATTATATTTATCCCTTGTGAACACCGACTCCTTCATAGGAGCTGCCAACAGACTTTACAAGGTGTAAATAGATGCTGAACTACCATCAAATCACCTCACAGACTGCAGTCCAGTTCCATGATTCCCACAGAGGATAGCAGTCACTGCTGGCCACTGAGAAGCTCCAAACTTAGATCAACATCAAAGAAAACCACCAAGCAAACCTTCTCTTTTCACCCCCTGGATGATTTAAGAGTGCCTCCACACCCTCACCCACTGCTGTGCTACTGAGCAGCTGCATATTTGCTGCCTTTTCAGGCTTTCTTTGAGTTTGCTCGTGTCACTGTCCTCCCTTCTGTCCCTTCAGCCGAGCTCCTCTGTCACTGCTGCCCCCAGAGCCATCTCCCTGCCCCTGCTCTGCTGTGCACACCTGCAGTCACACCGGGGATGCAGCAGGATGGATGTGCAGCTCTTTGCATTCCACGCCCGTTGCCTTCCCCTCCCTTCCCAGCAGGATGCTCTGGCTCCAGAGCTCCTCAGGCTGCACGACTTTGCTGGGATCACAGCTTCACAGTGCTCAGGAAGGACTGTGGGAATCCAAACTAACCTTTTTGCAGGGCTGTTCCTCTTGGGAAACTCCCTGGGAGAGGCAGGCAGGCAGAGAGACAACACATTTTGTTTCACACAACTCTTTTCCAGAAGGCAGTGCCCCGAGTTCCAAATTAATATGACATTTTAAGCAGCTACTTTGCAAAATTCCCCCCCCCCCCCCCCACCCCAGCTAAATTTCTCAGCATTGCACAGCTCTCTGAACCAGCAACAAATTAATAAACAGCTCTAGGCCAATGCTGCATGTGGGACACCCCTTTGGGAAGCTCATGGTGTGCTCCCTATTAATAACTCGCTTACAACCTGTGAAAATCCAGGGACACTGAACCAGAAAATAAAAGCAAAATAGCAAATCTCTTCAGGTCAGGGTTGTTTTAAGGGGGTAGAGAATTCCAACAACAACCCAGACTAATCTAAGCCTGTTAGCGAGAGCCCACATCCCTTCCCCAGTAATTTCAGGCGCTTGGACTGGGATCCACCAAACACCCTTCTCCTCCTCCTGTATCACACAGGCTGAAATAACCATTCCCTCACTACAGCAGCATTCAGGGGCAGCTCTCTGATAGACAAACGAGATTAATTCCCATCATAATGATTTTCACATCTAAGACACTTTCCTCTACACCATTTCTGTATTTATAGCAAACAAAAAAATTGGTTTGTAGAGCTGCTCTCGCATTCATTTCCAGGTAATGTGTCACAGTAATATCTCGTACATGTTCAGGTTATGCAAAGTATTGTGCCACTGACAAATCGTGCACTTGTCTTGGAGGCTACAGGAAAATGGAAATTACACAGTTTCAGCACTGCAGCAGCACAATAAACAAAAACTTTCTCCCTCCTGTAGAGCTACACTTCATGTTCCTATCAGTGCCTCCTCCAGGTAATGTCTTTTGGGTCTCTTGTTTCCATTAACATTTGTATTTTGAGATGATTTCTACTTGGTACTTGAAGGTGGAATTGCAACAACCATTTACAGACTATTTTATTTTCAGGGTCTGTTCCGCTACCAAGGGCAGCTGTGCTGTGGCCATGCCAGGCTTTCCAGAAGTTTCTTATGATTCCCATTACTATCCATCTGCCCTTAGAGAAATCAAGAAATAGCAATAAAACGCTCCCTAAATTTTATATGGGGCACAGCCTCCTCCCCACCCCTCAAACTCAAAGTTTAGAGTAAATGTCAGCTAACAGACATTGCTATCCATTCTTCTGCCTTTAATGGGAAAAATAAATTTTGGCAGTCCTTCCCCAGTGTTAAAAGTCTTAGCTACTCCCTGGGGATAGAAAGAATCAATGCAAGTAAGATCCATATTTTCTTTCTTGGAACACCACTACTTCCAGCAATTTATTTGACTGACTATGCCTTCTATTACCATGTAAATTGTTTCAGGCTGCAGGAAAAAAAAAAGTATTAATCTCCCCTCAGTAAGTCATAAAATAAAGAAATCAATTTCAAGGTCAATTTAGTCTAAATAACACCTGCTGCCCTTTTTGTAACATGCAGACTCCTCTGAAACACTAAGTTGCTGTCTATAAAGGCATCAATACGTGATGTCTCACATAAATCAGGGTGCTGTATGGTACAGTACAGCTGATTTGCAGGGTACCAACCAGGGCTGGGAAAAAAGACTCAGAACAGGTCCCTCCTCATCACACCTTTTTCAACATAAGCACAAGGCTTTACAACAGAAAATAAAGCCAAGGGAGCCTGGAGCCTGTAGGGGTCTGGTTCTGCAAGGAGCTTGTGCCTTGTAAGGTTTTGGGGACATCCAGGGAATCTCAGCTCCATCCTGGGAGCACTTAGACCCATGAAGCCTCAGGCATGAGCTTCAGAGAGGGAGAAAAAGACAAAAAAATAGTAATAACAAGAAGAAATCTTTCCTTCTATTGGAAAACAGAGTGGAATGGCAAAGACTGGAAATAGGGTGATGGGGTTTTTTCCCTATCCTAGAATTCAGAAAAGAGAAAAAACTTGAAAAATTCTTACCTGCTTCCATGGAGGAAAAACTTTTAAGTGGAAATGCATTTCTCTTTTGGTCAAAAACTGCCCAATCTTTCTTTTAAGTACACTTAATGTGCTCTCATTGTAGCACAAGACTGCATTTGATGGCATAAAGGGGCTGGACATTCACGCCCTTCTCCTGAAAAGTTTGCCTTGAACTCTGTAACATTTCTGGGCTGTAATAGAAAAGCTCCAAAGCCCCAGGACTAGATGGCCTGGTCACTGTGTTCCTCCCCACTGTGGTCCTTCTTTCCTGTAAGATGAATACAACTATTTTTCCTTCCCCATGTCCAACTCACAGCAGTGCTGGTGCCTCGTTAAATACAAAGTTCCTGGCAGGTTTTTATTTCTTCCTCTGGTTCCCCCAGCAGAAGACTGTCTGGGCAACCAATAACCAAGCAGCAGAAGTTCCTGAATGAAGCAAATATTCAGATATTCTGGAAAGGGGACTCCATAGTCCTGAAAGACTTCCCTAATGAATGCAGAACAATGTCTTGCTTTTGAAAAGGGCTGAGAACATAAGGATCCACAAGGCTGAGCAGACAGCAAACTGAAATCAATTTACAGAAAATGGTCTAACATCGGAACCATTTAAAGCAGGAACAGACTTTGGCTTCCCTAACAGAGATCTATACCACAGCTCTGCTCCAGGATATGGAACACCCCCCAGGTTTCTCCAGGCATACAAAGAACGATGCTCCCATGCAGAAATGTCACAGCAGCAGAATTCTCTCTGAAACTGCTGGACAGCAGTAGGTGGTGTCCAAGGCTTTCCATCGTTTATTGCCTGGGTGAATCTGGAATTATTGAGGGGTTTCACTTCTTGTGCTACATAAATACCTTCCTATTGCACACAGAGAGAAAACCAACCCCAACTCTGTCATTTAGAGCAGGGACTACCCCAACTACCCAACGCTACCCCTGTTTCACAGTTCATAATTAGCACTGGAATGTGGATCCATTTTTTATATTTGTAGACTTTGCATGTATTCAGCTTTATCTGGAAGACAGCATTTCACCAAATAATCAAAATGTAACTTAATCAAGTCTAATATATTCATATATTTATAGACTATAATGATTCCCCTATGATGATATACTAGCAAAAAGGAATGCTGTCCTTTCCCAACAGATAACACTCAGTGAATCAAAGGTTATGTAGAAATAAATTGGAAAATATAGCCACAGAAAAATAATTTATTTTTGGATATAAAAGAATATTTCATTTTTTAAATCCATGGTCCTGAATCCTATTTAATGCAAACTTCTCTGTGAAATCCCACTATCACAAGCCAAGGATAATGGCTGCGTGTCAGGAGCTGACAATATACTGATTCAGTGAGTCAAGAAACAAGGATGAGATATACTAGGAGTGATAAGCATATTAATGTTATATCATCTAAAATCATACAAATACTCATTTTGCAGTTGAATGTGTCTAATAGCATGAGATTCCACAGGAGAAAAACAAACGGAAGCCTGACATGGCTGTCCAAGGGCTCAAAAGATTAGAAACACAAGCAAAGAGTGACTTTTTAAAAAGGGTTTATTTGTCGAGGTAAAGGGGCAGAAAGAGCAGCGTAAGACACACAAGAAGCTTTTTTTAATGGCAAATTATCTTTTCAATGTGCTAAGAAGAAGCTTCAGAATCCTGAACAATGAAGCCCTATAAAGAACAGGGGGATACCTCTCCCACAGATGAAGAATGTGAGCAGTGCAAGAAGAAACCCAGAATATTCCTAACTACTTCTGCCCAGCTGAATGGTTACCTATGTCCTGATGCTCAAGCAGCCCATGAAGTGGGTGAATTATTGCAGGATCTGCTGTGAAAGCAAGGTGGAGAAAAAGACAAAACAAGTGGAGAGTTAAAGAAATACTTTCAAAATGTAATCGCAAAGGGCCCAGATGAGCACGTCTGACATTGCCTATTATCTCCCGAGCAGAATTACTTCAGGTTTACTGAGGCAGGAGACTTCAGCAACCTACAAGTCACTCAGGAACATTTATCTAGGAGTGTCAGAAGACAACCAGGAGCAGAATCTGCCGAGCAATGATGATCATCACCGAGGGCTCAGGGCTGGAGGGGTTTGCCCTTGCACTGTAACAGCAGCGAACGTCCCCACGGATCTCACCAAACGAGCCCTGCCCTGGGTGCAGGGAGCACTGACAGCTGAGTTCAGATAAGAAATAAAAACTTTCTGTCTTTGCTAGAAGCTCAGCTAAACCCAGCTGGGCTGTATTTCTACTCCAAATAGCCTTGGATAATGTTTCCAATGATTCCTGATTTTCACCGACCAAAGCAGAAAGTGGTGGAAACCTCTCAGGAATATTCTCTCATGGCAGCCCATCACCAAAACAGCCCATCAGGAAACGCTTAATTCATCAGCTATCAGCATTTTCATTAAGTGAATTTAAAGGCAAAAGATCAGCCACAGGATGTACCCACATTATTTGTCCCCCCAGGCACAGAAATATTTCTTATACTGGAGAATTTTCAGACAGTGATTGTATTTTCAATCTATTACCTGCCTGATCACAGAAGCAGGATGCTCTTCCCAGAATATACTTTTAATGTGATTTTCTGGCACTGGTTAGAATGGAGCCATGCACAAATCCAAGTGTTAATATTCTGCTATAACAATGCACCACCCACCTTGCATTGTCCTGCCCCAAAATGCTTAGGCAAGTTGTGATCAAGTTTCTAGGACTGAGACTTCAGAAAATAATCAATACAAGCATATTATCACATGACTATGAAGTTTAGAACTGGTATCTCTTATATTACTGTAAAATTAAGAAGTATTAAGAAGTATAGGAGTCTTTCAGAAAAAAAGACCAGAACACACTTTTCCCAGTCTTTGCTATATTACATGCAGATAAATTTCCTCTGTAGGGGCAGCTGCTACTCTAACATGACAGAGTCTTGACTCAGAAAATAAATATTTCACTGCTGTGGAAAATTAGCAGTCTTTACAGGCTAAACAGTGGCTGCCACCCCTCTGCTTTAAATGCCCTTAGGAAACACAGCTGACTGCTTCTCAGCTCCCAGGTGAATAGCACAGAGCATCATCTAGCTGTCCAAAACATTCTCATTTTTCCCTCCTGCTACTAGCAACAGCTTGCCATGGATTCTACCTCCACGACTTTGAAATGGTAAGACCTGATAAAGATATATGTTTGAAATATTACTACATTACGCCTTGTGCTGGGATTTTTGACAAGTAACCTTCCCTCATCTCCCATCAGGGCAGCATTCTGTGCACTGCCCAGGACCTGGGGAGCTCCCCCAAGGGTGCTGTAATCCTAGGTTTGCTTCATTCACAGGAAAATTTAACATATGTACCACCTGTTATTTGTTAAAAGGTTATAACTATAATACCTGTTCTCTGAATGCCATTTCAATGCACACCTGCAATTCCAAGTCACCTTCTGCCCTGAACACTTGCTGGTTTAGCACAGATTTCTTTTGGCATGGATAGGAAAACTACAGTTAAGTATTTCAATTTTCCTGATACTACCAGCATTCATGTTATTTTTCAGGAAGGTTGATGAGGCCTGAAATAACAGGAGATTTCGTCCTTTTATTGAAGAAATACATATAAATGCAAACAAAAGTGAGGAATCAATTCAAAATCCTAGGATAGCTTTTTCCAATAAATAAAAGTGAAATGAAAATTCAGTTGCATGCAGCTATTACAAGCTCATATAACTCTCTGCCAAGATAGCACTTCAGCTCCGTGTTTATTTCTGTCAGAATAATATGAGGGATGCTCTATCAGTTGGAACTGGATTACAATAAATAAGATTCAATTTAAGAATAAATGGCTCGAGTCCTGAGGGCAATTTAAAATTTTTATATTTAAGAAAAATAAATCTATATATCTCATAAGGAAATAATACTTTGGACAGTGAGTTTATGAAGGGATACAAGCTATGAAATTATGTAGCTGGTGCTAATGTGCCACAGTAGCTGTCAGCTTAAGAGAGACAGCAGCAAAACACAGCAGCCAGAGAGAAGGAAGGGAAATGCCCTGAGAAAGTGCTGAAACATGCAGAGAATGAATGCACCAAGAACAGAAATCAGGGCAAAACCTTTGTGTCACGTCCCCATAACTGCCTCCCTGCTCTCTGCCACTGGGGTAAGCCTGTTTCCATGGCACCTTATGGAAACTGGAGTACCAGCAGCCAAATGAGTTCTGCCAGAAGTTTCAGTGTCTCTCTAGTGCTCTAAGATATTGGAACTTAGAGCACAAAGATGTGACTGCACTCAAACTGAATGAGGACATCCCTCCATATCCGCTCTGCTGGACCTGTATCTTCTTCACAAAGGCTTCTCCTCAAGGAAGTGGAACCCAGAGCCATCGTTTGTACCTAAATCTGTGATCCACAGAGACACTGGGAATTCTGTCCCTATAGCAAGACCTCAAATAAACATCAAGTTGGAATTTTCATGGATGTCGTGGTTTGACACTGCCCCAATGCCAGGCACCCACAAAAGCCATTCAATCACCCTCCCTGCCACAGCTGGGCAGAGGAGAGAAAAAATTAACGAAGGGTTCATGAGTTGAGATAAGGACCAAGAGAAAGCACTCCAAGGGCAAAACAGGCTCAGCTCAGAGGTACAAAGAGAGATTATTACTAAAAGAGTCAGAGGAGGATAATGGAAGTAAAATAAGCCCTTAAAAACACCTTTTTCCCCCCCACCCTCTCTAATTGGCCCAGCCTTGGCCATTGCCATGTCCATCTCCAGAGCCATCAGGGATTGGCTCTGCCAGATATGGTGAAAGTTTCCAGCAGCTTCTCACAGCAGCCCCCTCTGTGGCCCCCTGCTACCAAAAACCAGGTCCTGGAAAACCTACACAATGGAAAAGGTTTTTTTGCTAGTGGCTTGCTGAAAAGAATCCACCCTTTCTAAGCTGTTTAACTGACGTTTAATGTATTGAAATTTGTCAACACCAGAAAACTTTCAACTTCCACAAAACAACAAATTGGGGTCAACAACAACAGAAATCAAAACTCCTGAAAAATAGAGATTCCTTCCATTGAATCAAGTTCTTATGGCTATAGGGTGGCTTAATCAGACACAAGCCTAGTTCACAAGAATTAACTTCTGCTTAACCTGGGTATTAGTCCAGATTTTTAAAAGTGAAACGGTTCAGAACCAAATGGATCATATTTTAGTCAAATGTGCTCCTTTCCCAGGCACCAGCAGGGCTGTGGCACATATACAGATATTTCTCACTGCCAGTGACATTGTCTATCAGCAGTGACCAGTATTTGTTGCCACAGCACAGAAGCAATTGCACAGACCAAAGCACAGGCAGAGCACCTACCCATATCCATGTGGGAAATGAAGGGCACACAGGATGGAGCCTTGGCTTCCTTTTGGGCAGACAGAAAATCCTTCAGGAATATCAGACCCAGCATCTCATCTCTAGCCCAGCCCCTGGCTTCAGGTGTGGCTGAGGGCAGCCTTAGCACAAACCAGGCCACGAAGGAATAGACAAGTTTCTACTTATGGAATTGAGGCTGTTCTTTGCAAACTGGATGTGTCCATTTAAAATAAGGGAAGAAAGCCTGGATTTAGGCGTTCTGAAAGTAACCTACATTCCTTGAGTGGCAGCAAAAGGAGCTCTCAGTAATGATTTGTTTTACTAGAGAGTAGCTCAGTATGCACAAAAACCTCTGAGCAGAGGACAGAGGGTAGATGTGCCCTCCTGACAGAAAGGCAAACGCACCCAAAAAACCCTCCAGACCAGGGAAATTATGGCACAGGCCTTTCCTTGAGGTCACACAAAAACCCAGCAGCCTGGTTTCCTCCCTCGGAAGGGAGGGAAAACCTGGGAACAGCTCGAACCAAAGAGACCCCACTTCCCTGCATGGCAGCCCAAGACAGCTCCCACCCAAGTCCCGTTAATATTAACAAGCTCCCAAACACAGACGCCTTCACCCCTCCCTTTAAGTCATAAAGCTGAACCATGTACTATATAAAGCACTGAAATCAAACTTCTCCACAAGCTAAAACCTTGCTAAGTCACCAAAATGCTTTCATTTATTCATGATGAAACTTTCATCTCTGGTTGCTCCCTGAACAGAGCTGGGAGTCCAAACGATTTGTGGCTGTTTTAGTTTCAAGGCATGAAGATGTGCAGTTGGAGCTCTGGATGGCTGTTTGCCAACACAAAATTGTACGTGACAGGTGAGAATTCACTTCTGAAATGGACATCAAATTCAAGGAGAGATAGCTAGAATACTTTCAAAACAGACAATCTCCCTAAAAATAGGCTTTGAGGAGGATTAAACAATCTGTGAAGCAGCTTACGGGACAGAAGCAGCATTTTAAACAGTTCCTTCTGGTTTATAAAAGTAGCTTAGCAAATTTCCAAGTCATTATTGAAAAGCACAGGGTGAGAGTTTTCCCCAGTTTCCCCTTGTGATGGACTCTGCACCGATACTCAGCTGAAACCCGATGTGGTTTCTGTCTCAGCAGTTGCATAACAGGTTCCACCTTGTGTACCCTGGCACAAGGGACACAGGCTTTTCCTGAGCCTTCCAGCACTGGAGTCCTGCAGCACAGCCAGCTCCAGTGTTCCCTGGGTCACTGTGCCCAGCAGACATCCCAGGCTCCAGATACAAACTGGTCCTGACTAAGAGTGTGCTCAGCCTTGGGATATTTGAGAGACCCACTGCTACAAGACAAAAACTTTCCAAGCTCATGTCCATCATCACGCATTCCTCTGAAATGACACGACTGCCTTTTTTGAGAGAGAGAGTGAGGAAGCACTGATTTCACCAGAGGTGGATTTGCAAATGAAATTATACAGAGATGTTCATTTCAGCTTTTGCTTGGCTTTATCAAACCAAACTGAATACAGCCAATGCATTGCTGCCAACACGTTCGACATGGAAACATAGAGGGAAAGGGAAAGAAACATCAGCCCCAGCTTACACCAGCCAGTCTGCACAGAGAGCTGAGCCTTCCCACCCCAGAGCTCGTGCACAGCTTCTGACAGCCACCAATCGAGCTGCAGGGTCTGCTCTGCCAGCCTCAGGATGAGAATAGGCGGAATATTTGTTTCAAACAAACATGGGCTATGCTGCAGGCCCTGTTCTGCCTGGGGTTGAAATTCAGCATTGAGCAGGACAACCCTGTGACTTCCAGTCACTGCAAACCTCTCTGCTTCTGCAGATCCACAGGAAATAGCTCAAATTCAAACAGTTGCAGATGTGAATGAGCTATGTTATGTATCTCCTGTTGCTTGTCCCAGTGTCCCCCTACCCACAGCAGCCATTCCAGCAGCCAGCACTGGCTCCTGGAGTTGTGATGTTTCAAACACTGAACCAGCTCCCTGGTTATTTACTAAAGCTGAATTTACACAGGAAGTTGCTTTACCTGGGACCTGCTCTGTTATGTGAGGCATAGTGATTCTTAAATTAGACTCACTGGATTATAAATCAAATGGCATGTAGTTAAAAGGTGGCCACAGCAGTGTTAGAGCTCAGTGCTTGGCAGGAGCACTGACTGTGCCCGTGAGGAAAGGACACGCACCAAAATGAGCACAGAGCCAAAAATTAATGTCCCAAAGAAAACTATTTTCTTTCTTTGTAATGAAGCATCCATTAACAACAGTCAGCTTGTAAATAACATCTCTGTAATAAAGGGTGGCTCTTTCTTGCTGCGCATCCAGAGGAACAGTGGGTTTTGGCACATTTCGTATTTTGGCCTTCACTCTTTCACTCCTCAAGCACTGAGGAAGCAATGGAAAAGAGATTATCGTCTTAAAGGAAAAGAATCCTGCATGCAGATTGTGGGGCTTGATACCAGAAGCCATAATACCCCTTTATATGCAGAAAAGTACTGATAAGCACTGCAGCTCTGAGAGCCAATGTTCACAGTGCAGCTGCCTGAAGGTGGAAACATGCATTTAATGCTAAGCCTACGTTACATTTTCAGTCTTTAATCACCTAGGGCTGTGCAGAGAGCAGCTCCATCTTCCCCGCTCGGCTCTCACTGGAGCAAAGGCTGAGAGATCAGAATCCTCCCCACTCTGCCTGCATGGCTGGGGGAAGGAGGGACACATAAAACCTGCAGAACTGAGTCCCCAGCAGAACAGGACTAACACCAAAATACTGACCAGACCAGTGATGGCTGCTCCCTATTCGCCCAGGTTCATACAACACGGAATACTGAAAGCCGAACACTGATCAGAGCTGTTCTATCCTTATTTTTAAGTCCCTAGAGCCCTTTCCACGCCCTTAGTCATGGAATCGAAAATCACTATGAAAATTAAGAAGCCTTTTGGGGTTTTTCTGATTTACAACTAGTATTTTCAGGGTGAAAAGCTGTTGTGTTTTAAACAGCCCACGTTTACATCTCTGAAATTGCTCAGCAATACAATGTACACATTTTACAAAAACTCATTAGAGCAGCAATCCAAAGAAAGTGTTAAGAAGACTTCTATAAACACTGTGGTTTTCCTCCTTGCAAATTAGACTGACAAAATCTCAGGCAAAGCCCAGTCTAAGAGTTTCAAAGAGTCAAACATTGGCTTCACTCTCATTGCATTGTTCCCATGAATCTCTCTCTTTTTTAAACAGCAGCTATGCTTAAGCCTAGAAAGAGTGAGAAGTGAATCTTCCTCCCAGAACATTTTGTGCTTTCTTGCCAAGTCATCCTGTGAATGTGCTTAACTACAATTTACAAGTCAATTGGTGCAGTGGTTACATCTGACACCCATCAGTCATCCTGTCCTGCCCACAGACCAGGCGAGCTGCCTGCAAAATACCTTGTCAGTCATTCAGGCACTGCCTTAACCAAACAGAAATGGACTAATAGCAATGCCAAGTTGTCACTCTACATTTATCAACAAAAGGGAATAATTTTCAGGAAAATAATAATAAGCTCTCCTCACAGTACTAACGCTAAATGACCTGAAAAACTTTCCTAAGGGACTGAAGCCATAGAACAAAATTTCATTTCATCTTCATAGATCTGACAGCTCAATTTCCCAAGTTCCCAGGGACCTTCAGCAGTGCTAAACAGAGGCAGTAACAAATGTCAGTGTTTACTCTGAGATCTCTTTGTTAAAGCTCTCTGTACTCAGCAGTCTTTAATAACCTCTTTAGGCACCGGCAGAGCATGTTCTGCATAAAGCCATCCGGAGTGACTCAGCAGAGTGTGTCTGTTACAGCTAAACCAGACGGAATTGCTGTATTTAACTAACACAGATAACCACATGCCCTGTTGAGACCCTTCCCCTATCCTGGGAAGGAAAGCAGCTTTGTTTTCAAGCACCACAACCCCAATGCTTTGCTTTTGCTTTGCCACCTGCAGTCCAGGCACGGCCTCGTGTTCTCATGGCTCCCACCTAGAGATGAGATGCTGCAGCTTCGGAGCTGCTGCTGGCAGGGCAGGAGGTGGAAGAAGCACCCCACTGCAGGTGTGCCCAGCTCTGTGAGGGCACTCAGTGAGGTGGGCACACACCAGGAGTTTCCTGCACCCAGTTTACACTTACAGCTTTTCTTTTTTTAATTAAAAGAAAAGGCAAACGAACCTTGAATTTCCAGCGCAAGACTTAACTGAGCTGACTTGACTTTCATTATTTAATGACAATAAGTAACCAGGAAAATCGCTGGGCCTTTACTGCCATTTAAAACAACGTTTTTGATAACCTGTTTTCCTTTGATAGTACATTTGGCCAAGAACTTTTTCTGAACACTACAACATTCACAAAGAGGAAGCAACAGGATCAAAGAAAAGACAATACAGAAAAAAAAAAAAATCGGCAAAGGAGCCAGAAGAAAAAGACAGTTAATTAACTTCAAAAAGCAGGATATACAACTCAAGTCATTCCTTAGGGCCATCCATCTAATCTGGTTTTAAAAGCCTTCAGTTATGACAACTCCACTTTCCCCAAGTCATTTATTCCATTTATTTCTTCTAGAAAGCTTTTCCTAATGCCAAACCTCGATCTCTTTTGCTACAATTTAAGCCCATTACCTTCTGCTCTTTTCCCCGTGGATCTGCATTATCATCATTACCTGAGTCTCTGCAGCAACTTTTCCTGCATCCGAAGACTGCCAGTACAGCCTCAGAGGTCTTCTTCTTCCTTAAACTGAGCAACCCCTACTTTTTCAGTCACATACAATAATACAATGAATAAAAGTCGCTATTTTACATAAGTTTGGGCAGACAATGCATGACAAGAATTGAAAGTGAGGCTGAATGTGAAAGATCTTGAATTTTTCAACAATTTTGGAACGTAGCATAGCACCTGAATCATTAATATTCATAGACAGATATGCACATATATTTACAGACATCTTTACTTTTGGGGTATTTTAGCATTGTTGGATCAAACCTTAAAGGATTTCCACACCTATTTCTTTCTAACGACACACACACCCAGCCAAGCCAGCCCTCAGGACTAGAGAATTGTTCCCGAGCGCAATGGTCATTTCAAAACTCCCAAAGATGAGCTTTGTTCAGCTTTAGGAGCTGGTTGTTTTATTCAGGCCTGGAAAGCACAACCACAGATGGCAGCTTTTGGCTCCAGCACCAAAATCCCAGTTGCAGCTCCCTTCAGATGCAGAGTTTTCAGCTGGCCCATAAAACCAGAGACAGCTGCGAAATTTAGAATCTGGTCAGTCTTTCAGATTACAAACTCCCAGTGTGGTTTGTTACTCCCAGCCCTGCAGTTGGAGATCCTGGATGTGTCCTGTGTCCAGGATCTCCGAGCCACAGTGGTTCTCTGAATGAAGGACACAGGAAAACACATCTTTTTGTGTGTTCCAATGTCAAGTTCCTCATTCCCACTCCACTCTAGGAACTCTGATCCACTCTTAGCAAATAAGCACTGCTGCTGATACAGATGGAAATACACTCACACAGGTGCAGACGGGGTTTATTTGTAGAAATATCTCTCTAAACATAATTAGCAACTAATGGCAGCAAAGAGCAAACACATTATTTATCCTTTTTTTTTTTTCACTTTGAACCCAGAAATAGCATCCCAGCAGGAGAAATACTTGAATCAAATGAGCTAATGAGGAGACTATTCCTGTATAATGAGATCCAGAGAAGTCTGTACTTGCCTTAGCTTGTTCTATTCATAGTATCTGCATTTTTCACTCTGCTATTTGGCCTTCACACACTCCTAATCTACACCTACCAACACCACTACTCCTAAAGTTTTATCTGTGGAAGAGCAGCAGGTGTTAAACACTGGGCTGGCACTTAGATGACAGAGTTCTTCATCTACTCCTTCTAAAGCCTGGTCACCTTTGCCAGGCTGAAGGGATAACCAAAGCCACTGGAGATTTACAACATGGAAGAGAAATCATAGAACTAAAATGAAATATACTTCAAATTATGGGTTGTTTTCCTAATGAACTGTCTTTGCAGCTCAACAAAATTAAATGTGTTCTGTAGTGGAATCAGTGCCTTCTTACAGGTGTTCTTGCCAAACATCTTTTAATTTTATATCCATTAGCAGGACAGTTTGAGAGAAGCAAAACATCCTTGAAGTTACCCATGCCATAACAAAAAAAAGTCTTTTGTTGCATGTTGAATACTTTTACCTATTTAGCCATCAGGTATCATTATAAATCAAGGAAAATATTTCCTGTGGTTGGAAGTGAAAACCAGAACTGTCTCCTACTCAGGTGTCTTCTGAGCCACCAGGTGCTGAAGTGAAGCTGTCTCAGGGAGCCTGAGCAGCAGCAAAGTCACCTGAAGACTGGCTGAGCTCACCCTCACACAGCAGCGATGCCCAGGAACCCGGGATACAGGAATCTGGGCTCCGCTGTGCTTGGCACAGCTCCTTGCCTTGGATAATGTCAGCACAAAGGGAAACAGACAGCAGGTAGAGTAATGAGGTTGGGAAAACAATAGGGAGACTAAATCTGGTAAAACAAGCATCTGCTAAAGCACACCAGCTGCCCAGCCACACCAGGATGCTGCCAGTGGCACAGCTGAGTTCAGGTCTCACATGGTACTCACTGATCATTTAAAAAAATAAAACAAATAAAATAAAGTTCTCCTGTTTTACAAAAGGAAAAAATGTAAATTAATACACAGTTTCAAGCAATATAAACATGAAATTTGAGATCCATGTGATGATTTATGTGGTCAGAGATAAAGGTCTGCAGCTGAAGTAAAGAGGAAAAACTCCTCAGCATGGGAAAATGTTCTTAAAAGGCAGAATTCACGTTCCTAGGCAGTTACTGAATGTACCTGGCTTTATTAAATGGATCAGGGCCCTCAAGTCCCAGTGATCCTTATATTTAATATGGATTATGTCTCACAGAAGTTCAGGCTGTGTGGGGGAAGACAAACTCCTGAAAATGCCATTGCAGGCGAACTGGACAGGGGTGCTAGGGACAGACACCTCTCTGCCAGCCCCAGCTGGGCAGGGTGGGGCCACTGGCAGCTGGGGAGGTCATTAAATTGGTTTGGAAGTCACAGAAGCTGACAAGCTGTGCAGCAGGACAGGAGACAGGCAGGCTGGGGCTGGAGTCCTGCAGAACAGCCTTCACTGCAGCCAGGAGCTGTTTGCCCACAGCCTCGAGTGACCAACAGCCTGTGACACACACACAGGACCTGGGGGGACCACGGCCACAGTCAAAAAAACCACTACTATTAATAGCTAAACTCATCTGCTACTACCCTAAACTAACAAAAAATGAGAAATTATTAGAAACTTCTTAGAAATTTTGTGTTAATACAGACCTCCCGACCTTCCTGGATGAAGCATCTCAGGATGTTTCATTCCTTAGTTTAACAGAAGCTGCACCAACTACACAGGTTCACCTTCCCCCTGCCTGGGCAGGGCTTCACTGATCCTTAACTGGGGCACACAACTTGTGTCCCATGAGAATGTGAAGAAACCAACATCTAAATAACGTTCTTACAAGAGCTATACGTGCCTTTCCCCCTTTTTTATTAAAAAAAGCTTCTTTTTAGCTGATTTTTTGTATTCCACAACTGCAGGGTGCCATGCTGATGCATGCCATGCATCAAAAATAGATTATTCATTCCCATACATACTCAGCTTCTTAAATGGCATCTGCAGCTTGCCAGGCTGACTGTAAATGGAACTCCCTAGGAACGACTAGGTCTTCTAGAAATATTTAGGACCTTTTAAAATCTTTGTTATTTAGCTTCTGATCGTTCCATCAGGACCATAAAATCTATCAGGTAAATAGGTCTTTAGAATTATCATTATTTAACCACACATTAGTGGTTCCTAATGACTACGAAGATGCTGTTCCACTCCACTGAGTAGGCTCTTGTGGTGCATTGATATGCACAGGAAAATGCCTGCAAATAAGTGTGTATTTACCTATTTTGATTGCTGACTGCTTTGCAGAGTTAAAAGACCATTTAATACATCTCCTAAAATAAACAAAATCACATAATTAGGGCAAGTTCAAGAGTAACCATTTTTAAATGGGCACATTAAGTAAATTTGTTTCCACTGTCCCAAAACCTTTTGCTAAATATGAGCAGTACTTTTATAAATAGGCAAAAGCTATAATTCCTTCTTCTTTGTCACAGCCTAGCAACAGGACACAAAATTCCTTCTGAACTACGACTAATTATGACACCAATTCTATTTTTACAGACATTTGGGCAGCCTGGTTTCAGCTGACCAGTGGGAGCACACGGACAACCCAAACAGAAGCAATTGCTGCCTCTCCTTAGCACAAATACATGAAGTCAGAAGAAATGACAAATTCCCTCAGATTAAAAGCAAACTACAGCTTTACCTCGTTCCCAGCGTGATTGAATAAAACACATCCTAAAGAGAAGAGAGGGGCGAAATTAAAACCATAGGAATGATGTATTTTTGGCTGGTGTGTGATCCATGTCAACCACACTCACAGGAAGCCACTGAAGAGCCCTCAGGAAGGCAGACACTGAGAGCTGGTGGGGAACTGCACAGCCTGCCATCAAACATTTGTTTAATCCCAGGGTAGAGTGCCTACAAGAATAGGGAGAAGTGCAGGAAAAGGTCGTTAACACCAAGAAATAATCATCTAATGGACAGTAATTTGTGCATTAGGCAAATCCTGTTTTCAATCATTTTGCCAAGTCAATACCTGTCTAACTCTGCCCAAAGTCACAATGCAGAGGCTCAGTTGCATTTGGAACAGATGGCATTGCCAATTACCCACCTACAATGGCAATGGCTGTACAGACACATCACAAAGTCAAAGCAATGCCACTTCTCCTAGGTCTGCCATTAAGCATAAATCACTCTGTAGTCTGACCCGTTGAAATACCACCATTCTATTTCATAAGGTGCTTCACAGACATAAAAAATATTGTTGAATATATAAAATATGTGTATGTGGAGAATATTTCATATCATATGTACATTTATGGTTGTCATTATTATACAATACAAGGTTGATATTTACATGAACAAATTTTTCTATAATTGCATATTCTTTATATATTGATATAATTATATATCAGTATAATTCTATAATACCGAATATAATTTTATACCATAGAGAACAAAACTTAAGATTCAGGGCCAGTCCAAATGGAACACTGAAACACTTTTAGGAAGCTTCCCTGCACTTTTTGCCCAGAATGAACTCTCAATCCAAGTGTCCTTTCCAACCACATCTCATTGTAACTCACTACACTGCATCTGCACTGAAAACATCTTGAAATTTCTGAAAGGTCCTGTAGGCAAAATTTTATGGTGCAATCATCACAAAACCCCCACCTTGTAACTGAAAACAGATCCATGAAGTTTAGCAAACTGGAGGATTTGGCACTGGGTGATTAATAAAGACATCAGGAGGACACATGAAACTTTTAGCACTCAGACTCCTGCTTATTGATGGGTGAAGCTAAAGAGGCCCTGCAGCAGAATTATCCTTATATGATCTCAATCTGTTTTCCATTGATTTTTCTTACACAGCAGTAAGTTTTGATTAACTTTAGGAGCAGCAATGACTACTTCAAAATGCCCAGAATTGATCAGACATAAGGATTTCCTGTTAAGTAGAAATTAAAAAAAATATTTCTTCCAATATCACAATTAAGAAATGCCTTTCTCTTCGCAGAAGTATAAATGAAAGGGCTGCCATGTTCCTATGGCCATTTTGTTGACTTGGAAGGTCATTAAGACATCTCCCAAAAAGGTGAATTAATCACAGGGAGAAGTTTTTCCAGGTTTACACAGCACACCAATAGGAATCCTTTGGTGACTGCACAGCTCAACTTGTTAGAGGTACCAGAAGATCCCACACTTACAGGAACTGAAAATATAAAACACTTGCAAAAACCCAAAGTAACCAAACCCACTCCTGTAAGTAAAGCTTTTGAAATAAAAGCTGCCATAGTAACAGCTGAATGTTTCAGCGTTGTGTTATTGCTATTGATAACCATCCCCAAAAGCTTTTTTGTCAGGTCTGATGTGTTTCTGGGTTTGGCTTCTAGAATTGCCCCCTGCTTTAACTTACCTTCTTCTTCATGAATTTTCCACAACTGGAAACACAGTGGACTCCCTCCTAAAGCCTTCCACCTTGTAAATGAAGCAAAGAACAAAGAGCAGATTTGTTTTGCTGACACCCTCTGAAATCTGCAGTTCTGTGCTAACAGTTCTCTTCTACTTTTCAGATAGAGATCCAAACTGACAGTGCAACACCCCAGGATCAGCAGATCCCTGTAGCTGCTCGAGTCATTAACTGCTCCTAAGGTTTGTGCAGCTGAGTTCACCACACAAGCTCCTCTAAAGACAAATTTTACATGTGCGTTCCTGTACTCTGGTAGGAAAGAGATAAATAGGACTGGAAGTCAGCTCCATGCAGTTCAACTTCCAAAATACCTTCACTTTCCACAATGGCTCTCTAAAATGACACTTCCCTCCTCCAGCTTGATGGGAAGCACGAGTTTGTGATTTTTTTTCCAGACATACTTGTTCAATACTCTGCTGCTACATCCCAGATCATTGTAATTCAAAACTTCCTCTACCTCCCCAGCATTTCGTATTTTAAAGCATTACAATCTCTCTTCCATAACGTTATCTAAAAATAACAACATCAGGCTGGCATAAAAATCCACTGCAGGAATTTCACACCATTTCAAAGTAGTCAACAGGGAATCTCCCACAGGGATGCACTCTGGGTAGTGAATGATGTATATCTGCAGAGAAATATTGTGGAATCAATGCTAGAGATCAATCACTTAAAAGAAATACAGTCATTGGGGACAGTATCTTTTCCAGGGCAGAAAGCAACTCTGCTGGAAAACCACTTTCTGCACAATGTACATTGGTATGCAGAAGTTAATTTATAATATATCTCAGGAGATGCTGCAGCTTGCACACAGTTATTTAAATAGTTTGGGGACTTTGCAAGAGAGATTTACTCTCACTCTCCACACATTTTATTATGGAAGGTTTATCATCAATATTAAAGTTTAATTCCCCCAAAGCAGTGCATTAATACATTCATAAGCTTTAATACCTAGAGCTTTGTGCCCACCTTCATCATATATTGAACACAATTGTCAAACAGCAGTTCCACATTTTCCTGTCCTTCTTTTTCATTTTAAAGGGATTTTGGAAATATTTCAAAAGCACAGGGTCACTTTGATGCACTACATTTTGCCTAATTTTAAATGTCTGCCATGCAGAAAATTGAGTTTTATGCTTTTCAGAGTAAAAACAAAGAGTGCAGACCCCCAGCTCTCACAGCTCATTCTTTTCAAGCAATTTTGCTAATCACGTATGGACCTTTTGGTACATTTATTATTTATTGCTTGCCCCTAAATCCTGCTCTCAAGTTCACCCATAATCATTTGGGTTTTATGCCCTTTCAATATTTAAAAGGCATCTTTTGCTTTGTGTAATAAACTTAACATTGGGAGTCATTTCCCATTAAAGATCAGTCCACTATTCCAAATCCTGTAACTACTTCCAAAAGGCCGGTGCCTGTCCTGAGGGTGTCCTGTGCTTCTCCTGCATTCTGAGGTATGAGACAGGATGAGAAAATCCTGTGTCTTATTAAACAGCTAATTAGCATGATGGCACAATAAACCATTTTTCCTTGTGTGCTCTGAGCAGAGAGGAAGTGGTGACCAAGAACAGACAGCCAACACACAGAAGGAGCAAGGAAGAACATTAAAAATAAAAGAGGAAAATAATTTAATTGCCATGAAAGAAAGCAGACAGCAGGCTTATTAGAGGAGGAAAAATAAAAGTACTCCCAGAGGCATTATCATTTGTCAGAATTGCTGCTGCTCCTTCCTGACACCATGGCACACACAGGGAAATAAGGGGGAATTCAGAGATCATCAGGAGAGGTTTAAAATTGGCTTTTGCTATCTGAGACAGTACACTCCGAGAACCAACACAGCCACAAACCCCCCCAACTGCCTGTGAGTGAAACCTTAATTCAATATGTAATTTAATTTGGCTTCTGCTGCCTATAATTGCTTCCATCCTCAAGAACAGCTGGCAGGCACCAAGACAAAATGCACACCAGGACAGCAGGAGGGAGGGGTTTAATTAATTTTTAAAATCATTGTATTTTATTTAGCTTTTGCTGCCATCTACAGTAATCATCACAAATCTGCACAAGGACCAGGTACAGCACAAAAGCAACAAAATAAACCTTCAGCACAGTAACAAGCTGGGCTAGACGCACACCAGGGGACTTCCACTGCCACTGGAAGATCTAATAAACCTTCTTTGTAGATAAACTTTCTGCCTCAGCTGGGGCCCAAAAATTCATTTACAGCTATTTGTCAGCTCTGTAAATGAATTAACTCGTCCACACAGCTCCCAGACACAAGCACAGACTTCCTGAGTCTGTGTGCATCAACAAGGCAGCAGTGCTGGCTACAAACTGATCAAAGTTTTCATTTCTCTGTATGAGATTGGAACAGTGACTGGCTCAGTTCAGCGTCTGATTTTCCCATATGGCCACATCACAAAAACATGGACACCATAAGTCATCAATTTGCCAATGTGCTCCCAAAGAGCCTCGTGTATTCAAAATATTTTTCACTTGTTATCTTAATTAATGGGATTTTTTACATTCCAGAGCAATGCTGCACTTCTTCAGAAACCTGTCCATCTAATAAAGCCTGTCTGTGGCACAAAGCAAGATGCACAAGGGACACCAGAAATGTTAGCAGGATGAAACAAAACACTCTAAACAAGAATGCAGCATCTGCTTTTATGTTAATTTTAACTTACAATTAAGTCATTTGAAGGCATTACACCTCAGACCCTAGCTTACCTTTTACTAATGCATGATTTCCAGTTCCAGGGTCTTATCAGTGGTCCCACTGTGATTTTCATCTCAGCTTTGTCAGTGCTATGTAGCAGCACCTGAACCAGCACAAACCCTAAAATCCAATTTCTAAATAGATTGAGTCTAATCCTTTTTTTTTTCTCCTGTGATTTGTAATTTTTTGGGGGGGGAATTTCAGCTCCTCCAACAGTTTGCAGACTCCTGCTGCCTTCTGCATAATGACACTTGGTGTCATTCTGAACAGCAGCCTTTCCTGGCTCTCTGAGGAGCAACACACACAGCTGCATTTTCAGCTGTACAGTCCATTCAGAGATGGGCTCTAACGCAACTTTACACCATTCTTACTCCACTGAGTAAGACCAGGCTTAAACTCAGAGTTATCACAGCAGTGGAAAGCACGATTATCACCTTGTCAGAGTTGTCTACTGAGTATCTTTGAAATCCAGTGTTCTCAGATGAACCTTAAAAAAAGTTACCCAAGGCAAGACACTACTGGAAAACCAATTTTCCCCACTTTTTCAACTCTTTGGCAAAGATTCAATCTTATCTAGGATGAGTACAGAATATTTCTGAGGACTAGACAAAGCCAGTTTAACCTTTTTTTATTCATTATTTTCATAACTCTGTATTAGGCAGTTAATTATTAGGGTTTTTTAGAAAGACAAAGGATCAAAACATTTGTTGATTTCAATTTCTGCCATAACACAATCCACTGAAAAAGATGCACTTATCAGCTGCTGGATGGTGAAACCCAGTTTAAGCCATGACAAAATCTTCTGAAGATCACCAAAAACCAGTGCCAAACCAAACATCTCTCTTCTAGCTACATTTTAGATCACATGGGGACCATTAACTACATGAGATTCTGAGCAAAAGTGGAACTTGGACTGTATTTGTGGTATTTTTCTCCATTTCTGATAGCTAGAGACCACAGCAACATCAGATATGGTTTCTCCTACCTCCTAAGTCATGGAAGGAGAGGTGTTCACACCAGTGCTAAAACCAGAAGAGAAACAGAGTTCCATTTGTACCTTTCCTTCTTCCAGCATCACTAAATTGCCTTCAACAACCTGTTAACAAAGGTCCTTGCATCTCAGCAATCAGAAATATTACAAATATTAAAAAAGGTCCATTATATCTGTTCCATTCTTATATAAGGCAACATGTAAAACCAATAAAGAGAAAATAAACCTAAAAAGAGAGTCTCAGAAAGTAGCTGTTCTGGAGATCAAAGAAGTGAATTCTTGACTACACAAAATGCCCTAAAATTAATTTCTTCAGGATTAGGATTATGCCCAACACTTCTCCTTTGCATAAAACATGCACTGAATTTTTTGCACAACTCCTGGAAGAAAATAATCTCAGAGCTGATCCTGAAGTGCTTTTCCCTGCTTGTTATGCACGTGGCATCCATGAGGGTACAGGCTGCCCTCAAGCCAAGGAACTGTGCTGCCAACAGCTTGCTACAGTTCTGACATGAAACCTTCTAACCCAGACAAGCTTTCCTCAAATAAGCTTCTCACAGACAAGTTATGAGGGGTTTTTTTTGTTTTGTTTTTTAATTCAGTGAAGTTTTATTAATAGAGCTGAAATCTGTAGGCTAAAAAAACCCCATGCAATAAATACACCAAGGCTGTTCATGCTCTGATCTGTTTGCACAGTTTTGCCTCTGCATATTTTAGGGCCAGTTTATCTATTTATTTAAGAGTCCCCTCATTAAAACATAACATGAACTAGGGAAAAAAGCTTCAAACCCCAAAAAAAAAAGTTTACATTGTACAACACTTATTCCATGTCAGTCTGTGAACACAGTGGGAAACAAGTTTCACCAAATTAGATTTGAAAACCAACATAAATCCTTTTAGAAAACCACTGAGTACAGCTGCAGTCAAAAGGACAGGCAGAACTTCTGTCCAATCTGTTTCTAAACACTCTCATCATTCTATGTGGTAAACTATTTCCCAATAAAAAAAATATTATTAAATGTCAAGTGAGAAATTGACATGAATAAAAGGTGCAATTGCTTACAGTTTTACTAATTATTTTTTAAATGCAGCATTATTACACAAGTGCAGACATAACTTATTTGTTCACACAGAGTACTGGATATCCAAAGAAGTAATTGCTAATAGCCAATGAACTGTAGGAAATGATAAAATCTATGGGCTGCAGACCAAATAAGAAATGCAGGGTATTTGCAGTTTGGGTTTATTGCAGTTAAAGCCACCATTATAAATTTACAACATACCCAAGAGTTGCAAGCTATCAGTGTATTCACATGTACACCAAACCCCAGCATTAATGCCATAAATAGATGTTCCTATTGAAACTACCACTTTATTTCTTGGAAATATACCTGAAAACGTTCAAATAAAGAAGGTAGTGAGGAAGCAGACTGACTGTTGTTAAAGTGCTACTCTGGTACTTAGTCTAATTAATTACCAGTTCCGTCATCAATTCTCAACAAATTTAAGGAAATTCACCCAGATTAGCTTCTATTTGTAGAACAGGAATAAGGCTTTACCCTACTTTTCCCCAGGCATCATTTATGATAAACTCACTCAAAGAACTTTTTTTTGGAGGCCTTTACAGAATGTTCACTGCAACAGACTTGCTGCCTTTGCAAATTAAGGCCACAACCAAGTGCCTACTTCGTGTTGCATTCCTGCAGAAGCAGCTTGTGAAGCTGCTTTCCTTCACAAGAAGCTGACAGAAAGCCTCATAGTTGGACATCTCAAAGAACTCTCCAAAGTGCTGCAAGTACCAGAATTTTAACAGGCTGAATGTTTTCATGCAGCCACAGAGTGAAGAACAGGGATACTAAGTGAGAAAATGTCTCACAGGGAAACGTTACTTGAAAATCTTCTGTGACTCCAGATCAAGCATCTCTGACTCCTGTCACATGTGGACAAAATTATTTGGAGTACTTGAGCTACATTTAAGGTATCCCATTTCCAGAATCAAATGGCTCATCTTGTAAAGACTAAGATGATTTATCGCAATCCAAGTAAAAAATCCCAGGGCATCCAAAAATCACCAGAAGACTTAAAAGACCCCAATAAGTGCCTCTGATCAGAGTAGAAATAAAAACTGGCAGAACCACACCAGGAATGTTTCTTAACAGTGTTTGGAGGGTGAAGTGGGGCAAGGGATTTCTTTGTTACAGCATTGTCCTCGGTAGCTTGTTGTGGTCATGATTAACACCATTAACTGAAGCAAGAATAACTGCTGATAGCAAAATAAAATTGAGAACTTCAAAAGTTCAAAACCTTCTGTTTATTCCATTTGTTGTTTTGATAAATTCCTGCTGAAACCAAATACCAGTGCTCAGAGTTCATATTCTGTACCCACTCTATAAGCCACTGAGCACTGCTTCAGTTACAACCTCCAGTCATAAATGTGCCGAAGATTTAGGATTTAAAATAATATGAGAGTAACAGGCATCCTTAGCAGACACTGCTTGATCCTGAAATACATGGGGGTGGAAGTGAAGAGTGGCACGTTTTATCTTGATTGACAAATGCTCCCAAAGAGCTGCAGCTCCATGCTAATACAGCACTTGGGGAAAGCCAGGAGAACACAGAAATCCTTCAGCCAGTTGCCTACAAAAGCACTCCCATTGTTCCCTGGGAAATTACACATGATGTATGTCAGAGTGCCAGTTTCCACAGACAGCACTGCATGTGGTTTGGGGAATTTAACCCACCACCAGCATCATTAAAACTCAAACACAGATAAGCAGCAAGTAGCTCTCCAAATTTGTACATTTGGGGAAAAACAGGCATTTCAGAAACAGCAAACAGAGTTATCCATACAGCAGGCCCAAAGGGATTATTATGAATTTCCAAAGGTAATGTTTCTGACTGAATGTAAGTTAAAAAGGTGTACAAGATATAAAAAATACTGAAGTGTTACATAAAATGTGTTTTTCCTCATGACACCACATTTAAACATCGCTCCCTTCTCCAGAGTGCATTCAGGTCAAGGAGCAGGGAATTCACATCTTCCATGGGATTTAGCCAGGGCCTAGGTCAGATTGGTGGCCAAACCAGCATTCCCTAAGAACTTTTCAGTACTCAGAATCTCCCACTGAGCTTCAGGCTTCAGTCTAAAAGGAAAAATACCCCAAAGGTATTACAGCAGCTGTGAGAATGGCCTGAAGCAGCACAGCTGGAGTCAGCACAGTGGGATGAATGGTTTATGGATAATAAAATTAGGTAAATAATTGGTGTAAATCATGGAGGTAAAGAGCTGAGCAGAAAGGCTGAGAGAAAGAAAATTATTCCTGACAAAACCATGAGATGTGACCAAAGACCCTTCAGTCCTGGGGTGACTTTTCAATTAGTCCACAGGGTTGGACTCCCAAGGAAGCCCCAAGTAAGTGTAGGCAGGACTAAAATGAAGACAAAATGCTACAGAGGCTTCCCATTTCCACAAACGGGCAAAATTCTCAGTCAAATTCCTTTGAAGCTGCCTGCAGAGCACATTTGGGCACATCCCTTGCATACACACAAGTCTGTAACCTGCCTCTCGTCTTTGCAGGCCCTGCAGTGTGACAAATGCCATCCTAAAGGCCTTCCCCAGCAACAAACAGGACAGACAGACGTTAAACCACGGGCAAATCAGAGGCTCGCTCATTCTCACTCAAATTAAGGCTTCAAAATGACTTCTGAGAGCATAAAACTCCACACAGGTTTGTGAACCATGAGAGGCCAAAAAGATGAGCCAAAGGGCAAGGCCAGCTTCCAGCCTCCCCTGGGGAGCAGCCTGGGGAAGAGCCACAACCCAAAGTGATTTATCACCAGTTCCATGCTGAGCTGGGGCTGTCCTGGGACAGAGCCCAGCCCACCAAACCCAACCAAGGCCCAAATGTCCATCTGCACCTGCAGCAGTAATTGCTGGACAGCTTTTATTGTGAGATGACCACCTGAGAGACCCAAACATGTAGGTGCTGATGGGTTCTGTGCTTTTCCACTACAAACAGCTAAATTGGCTCTAATATAACATCAAAAATCCCTGCTTTTACCCTGGCTTGAAAGAGATGGTGCAGAACAGGCTTATGATTAACTTTCCCATTTCAGATGCAATTCTTGAATCGAAAGCTCGTCTGATACTGCTGAGAGCAGGGAGACAGCAATTTCCCTTTCTGTATCATGCCCTGACAATGAGCTGACACTATTTTAGAAGTACTGAGCAATTCCAAAGGTTTCCAGATAGCAGAGATTTAAATACACTTTGCAAGCTGAAATGGGCTCAGGTTTTGCACTCCTTTGAGAAAAAAAAACCAACAAACCAGACAAGTATTACTCCTTTTATAATTACAAATGTGCTCCTCGGGGGGAAGGGTTAAGGCCACTTGCTGGGAGCTACAGAAATGTCAGTCACAGACCATTAAATAATCATATTGACAGAGCACATTTTTAGGTGTGTTTTGCAAGTAAATCTGGCTACAAAGCATGACACAAGCAGGAAATGTCTCGTTCATCTGCAGCTGCATAGTGGGGAACAAGGGGAACTACTCCAGTGATTCTTTACACCAAAAATTCATCACAAGCAAAAGCCAAAACAGTTCATAAAACATCAGAAACAGTTACAAGGACATTCCACGGGAAAAAAACAGTAATTTTATAGCTAGAGCTGCCTTATCACACTAGTCTGAGTCCACTGCATAGCCTGCTTCTCTAGGTACTCTCTGCTCCCAACAGCTACAAATGAGATTGGTGATTCATTTCATTTTTGTAGCAGCAGCAAAAATCCAAGTGCAACACAAAGAGAAGGAGGGGCAAATGAGGGACAAAGAGTGGGGAAACAGCAAAGATACTGTAATTACAGCCTCCAGTCATGTTACATCTTACATTAGAAGGGATCTCAGATGGGAAGAAAGAAGTTTTGAAGCATTAAACTTTAACAACTGAACCAGACATGTTGCTGTATCAACTGTGAGCTGAACCTCACGGGAGAGAAAGGCAAGTTGGACTATGCATCTCTCCAGATACTGCCATTCACATCCTGCATTCCCATTCCATTTACCTGTCATGTGTGTACATTAAATACATCCCAGTAATATCCATCAGTGCCAAGACAAAAACTGAGATGAAAATCTTGAAATGTCCCTTTCACCTGAGAGAAACTGGAATTTGAAATCTCTGTTTATGGACTCTGCTTCTGCCTCCTCCTTGCCTGAGGCTGCAGGTGCTACAGGAGTAAGGACAGGGCACAGCTCACCTGTGCTACAGGTGGAACTTGTGTTTGATCTGCCATCCTCAAATTAGCAGTCAGAAAGTTCCACTCACCTGAGCTACGCCTCTGAGCCCAAAAACTGTCACAAGACAAACCTGTTGCCTGCTGCCATCCTTTCCTCACTATCCATAGTGCCACATCAAACAGCATCACCCACGAGGGTGGCCAGAAACAGAAACCATTTCATTGTGAAAATTGGTTTTCCTACTATAATTGACTGTGTTTAAGTAAAACACACAGATCATTCCTGCTTCAGATTTAGAATAAACTCAATTTGGTGTTGTGGACAACACCTCACTGCAAGGAGCAGCTGTTACACCAGAGAGCACATATGTTGTTTATATATTGTAGATATTTATATAGATGCTTATATATTGTTTGCATTTGTTTTTACATGAAATACTTTGGAAAAGTCAATTAAAATTAGCAAGAACATATCAAAGACGGAGACACACACCTGTAGCGTCAAAACAGCCTGTGCAATGCATGTTTTTCCCAAAATAACCTGATGGCCAAGGGTCCAAAATTATTGCTTCCCAGGAGACTCTGATGTTTGCAGCCTTTGAATCCTCCAGATATCACAACTAGAATGGCAACTCCTCCTCAGCACAGCATGGCTGTCCCAGGGGGATTAGGAACCGAGCCTGGCATCAGCAATCAGACAGCATCCCACGTTCCAGCTGCTCCCAAGGGTGCAGGAGAAGGGTGGGAGGCATGGAGAACTCAACCAGCTATTTGCATTTTTAGAAAAAGAGACATATTTCCTTAGTGGCCCAGTTTGAACCATAAATCAGAGATTAAATGACCTCTAGGTAGTGCCTTTTTGATAAACTGTAAGCTAATGGTGAGTTGTGATAATACTGTGATGCCAAATCTCACTCTCCAGTCTCATCCAGCCCTTCCAGGGACAGGTGTTTGCTCCAATTTGGGGTTCCAGCACACGGGCAGGGTCTTCCCAGCTGGGGAACTCCAACCAGGAGCAGTAGGAATATGCTGGTGACCCCAATGTTATTTGCCCAGCTGTTTTATATTTATGACTGATCATATTTCCTCTTTGAGCAAACATCCCTTGATGTAAAAGGGAAACTATCTTGCAGAGCTTTTTTAAAGCTCTTACTTTGTCAAGGAATATTCCAACCATTTTCCTATTTTAACTAAACAGGTGCTATTCTTTCCTGGAGTACCACAGTTGTGTACAAACAATGGTATTTTAAATCACACACTAATTGACTATTTAAGGCATGAAATGCTTCTTTTGCAGTGATCTTTCATTGTGACACGGGCAATTATCTTCAGAGATAGGAATCTATAGCTCCCAAAACTGCTGGACAATTAGTGAGAGTTCATAATAATCCATGCACGCCTCGTTACTGCACTCATGGATCAAATGGTAAACTAACAGTGACTGCCTCTCAGAGCCACAGCTGCAAGTTGCTGTTTAAAATAAGTCTGCTGCTTAAAACAGATTTTGAACACACATTTCATTATCACAAAGGGCTCCTGTGTGTCACACTGGGAATCACCTCACCAAGACCCCCTGTTTCATTCCTGTGTATATTTCGTCCTTTGGGAGGCTGCAAGGAAATACTTCTGCTCATGCAGAGTACATAGATTTGAACCTTTTATGATTTCATCTTCAAAGTCAGATCTCCAGAACGATCTGAACAGCTCTAGAATCACTAACTTAACTTATGGTCCTATCTTGCATCACTATTATACCACAATTACTTGGATCAAACCCTTAATTCCTCTTAAATGTGCTCAGGCATGAGGGGATCTGCCCACACACTTCCAGTGTGAACAAGAAGTAGAACGGTCTAAAATAGCCAAGTGCCTTTTTAAACCTACTAAAAGTTAGGGGTACTCAGGCTCCCACATGCACTTGGATCTTCTGAAAATTGTACTAGAAGGAAAAAAATCCACTAATCACTCAGAGCCTGGCCCTGTAGTCCCAGCACAGTAAAACTCTCATGACAACTCAGTGCAAACTGTACAAAAGATTGCAGAACAAAGATTTAATAAAAAATACTTGTCCCAGAATTATTTCACAGCAGCATCAGCCAGAAGAGGAGCAACCAAGGCCCAACACAGAGCCAAGTGGAACCTTGGCCGTAGCATGGAACCTTTCTGTGTGTCAGAGCATTTCATGCTGGTTATCTGCAAACACTCTCCTCCTCTTGTTTCTCAGCCCCCATTTCCCACTCTGAAAGTTCTCTTCTACCCCAGGACCTGCCAACTTTCAGACTGTTTCTTGCCACATCGAGCAATCTCCAACCAGTGTGACATGAACTCAGCGGTGTGGGATACGTTTAAAACTCACTTTTTGAACACACAGAATTGGTTCCTACAGGCCATTTTTTACATCAGTTGTCAGCACTTAAATGCCACAAAAGCTTTCAGCATGAGTAAGCAATGCCATTTAGAAAATCCATTTACTTTGTCTCTACCAGCAGTCACCCTTCATCCTTTTTTTGTGAACATTTTAGGAAACAAATTTTACTTACAGGGGAACAACCACAGAGAGCAAATAGTAAGTTAATACCCTCAAGCCTGCACAGAAGCAGTAATATATTTTAGATAGGTGGGATAACACTCAACTGAATAGCCAGAGCTGTGGCACAGAGGCTTTTATCCAGAGATGGATCTAACCACAACTTATACCAGATTAAGCTCACACTCTCCATCCATGCAAATATGAGGATAAAGCCCACAATACCATAATTTAACTGATATATTGGGATCATTTTCCCTCCACCTCCCTAGGAGTGTTCTTTTAGATTTCCTAATCCTGCTCACTTTCTACTTTCCCCTAATCTGACACTCCCAAATCAAAAGTCACTCAAGCAGCTTTGAGGTTCTCTCTCAATAGTGATTTAGTTCACAAGAGAGAAAGGCTTTTTTGCTTCTATTTTTATCCATGGAAACTAAAGTATCCTTAGAGTTCTAAACATTTTTAATAGTTTGATGGCAGACTATTACATGAATATTACTCTCAGTGAAAGTACTCTAATCAAATGTGATAATATTGTTAAACTTATCAATAAAAATACAACCAAAAAACCCTACTAATTGGTCTGTGTTATTTCTTACATAAAGAGGTGCTGTTTTCTTCAGTCCCAGCAAAAACTTTTGAGATGTCATGTTCATAATCAACTCACCTTGAAGAACTGAACTACCAGCCCTTCTACTTCCATTGTTCTCTATTATTCCCTTTTTTCCTAATTCCTATCTGAACTCTCAGTTGTCCCTTTTTTAGGGTTTTTCTTCACCACCACTCCACAAATCAGGTAAGGAAAACCTTCCCACGGAACACTGCAGTGCCTAAAAGATGAGGAAGGAGGCACCAGGAACTTTGCAGCCGCTCTAAGGACACTCACTAATTAACCACCAGGGCAGCGACGCTCGTTTGTTCAGAAGATGCAAAACCCAACCTCAAAGCAGAGGCAGATACTGCAAAGCCGAACCAACCAAAGCCCGCGGGGGTCCTGGTGGTGGCAGCCCGGGCACTGTGTACTCTGTCACCCTGTCCTGGAGGCAGCTCTGTGCAGTGTCCCCTGTCCCGGGGAGTGGCCCTGTGCAGTGTCCCCTGTCCCGGGGGAGTGGCTCTGTGCAGTGTCCCCTGTCCTGGGGGCAGCTCTGTGCAGTGTTCCCTGTCCCGGGCAATGGCCCTGTGCAGTGTCCCCTGTCCCGGGGAGTGGCTCTGTGCAGTGTCCCCTGTCCTGGGGGCAGCTCTGTGCAGTGTTCCCTGTCCCGGGCAATGGCCCTGTGCAGTGTCCCCTGTCCCGGGGAGTGGCTCTGTGCAGTGTCCCCTGTCCCGGGGAGTGGCTCTGTGCAGTGTCACCCTGTCCTGGGGGCGGCTCTGTGCCGTGCCACCCTATCCCGGAGAGGTGGCCCCGCGCTCTGTTCCCTCGGGGAGGTGGCCCTGCACCGTGTCCCCTGTCCCGGGGAGCTGGCCCTGTACCGTGTCCCCCGTCCCTGTCCCGGGGAGGTGGNCCGGGAGCGCACCCGGACCCCGGGAACCGGGATCGGCACCGGGAGCGCACCCGGCCCCCGGGAACCGGGATCGGCACCGGGAGCGCACCCGGACCTCGGGAACCGGGATCGGCCCCGGGATCGGCCCCGTTCCGGCCTCCGGGACACCCCGACACCTTCTGCAGCCTCTGCTCGTGCCACCCTGCCCAGACGCGGTCTGCAGAGGCAGCCGCCGGGTTTAAAGCCTGTGGTGCTCGTGCCACCTTGCAATTTCATGAGACAATCTGACAGGTTTGCTCTACGCTGTGAAGTCCCAAGCTGTCCTCGTCATGTCACTGCTCATAAAGGGGCGGCAGCTCACCAGAAATCCATTTAGAGACAATTCTGGGAACATACTATTACTACTTTCTTCACAACGTGAAGATTTCACTTCCCTTTTCTCCAGAGTTTTACATGACAGTTTTGTATTTTATTTTTTTGCAAGGAGTACACAGACTTCTGGTTTTTTTCACTTACTCATAACACTACTCTATGATGACAATTTCTTCCACAGCCTTCACTACTATATTACAGATGGAACAATATTCTCCCAGTACATCAGAGGGGATATTCAGTTCTTCAACCCAAATGGCCTCACTGTAGAATCAGTGTCTTCTGGACTGAAATTTTGGGGAAACATACTTTACAGCACTTTAGAGGCTCAGCAGACCTCAAGAAACCCCAAGTTCTAGCCTTAAGGATGTTCAAGGACACAGGAATCCGCACGAGGAAACAATAGTTAAGAGGGAAGAAGGGAATGTAGGGAATAAAGGGATTGAATAGAACAAGGTGTTTGGAAGGAAGATCATTAGGAGCAATCACCAGACATAACACAACTGAGAGTTAAGCTTCAGGATATATTCCAAGAGGATTTTGTATTCCAGACACAATCTTCTAGACCTGCGTATTTTGAATTCTACGCTAGTCCAGCATAAATAGCACGGTTCTGCTGCATTCCAGGGTGAATTAAAGATTGTCCTGGTACATGAACAAGCTCACAACACCATGTGCTGCTGTTCCATGTGTCACAGAGATGCAGAGCCCTGGAGAGCCCTGGCTGTCAGCTCCAAAGAGGAACAACCCCACTCTGGGAGGTGCAGAACCAGCTGGAACAGCTCAGTCCAAACCCGTAAGTGAAATCACCTCAGCCAGTAGAGGTCTGTCTGTTGCACATGGATAACTCAGCCCTGCCTTTGTCCTGGGTGTTTGGGGATATCCATCATCCAGCTGATTTCAAGCTCTTAAAAAAACACCTTTGTATTCTAGGAAGCTGTTTCCTGCATTTCTCTGGGTACCAGCTACACTGTGTTTAATCCATCACATTTGTAGCTGGCTCCTGCCAAGAAGCAAATACTTCATTGAGTATTTTATAGCTATTGCATTTTGTGGAGACAAACTGTGACTACCTAGATCAGAATAAATAATAGCAATAAAAATAAAGACCTCAGAGATTTCATTTTCTTAAGCACATCCAAACCCTTTCACTTAGAAATAGGACATGACTACAAGGAGTGTGCCTGTCGTCTACAGTGCAGGAATCTACTCAGTGCTGCTCCCTGAGGTGGCACTGCTCATCTCTACGATTTAAATTATTTTCTCTTATTGTAGTAAAATCAGGAAATTAAACTGGTTGGATTAATAATGGACCTCCATTGTGAAAATAAATAATTGCTCTATTCATTAAACGCTGCACTGAGTCAAAAGGTCTGGGGTAGAGAGAAGAAAACTCACATTGAAAATTGCTTTTCACAGCCTATCTGCAGTTCTTGGGTTGGTTGCCTATAAGCAGTACATCTGGAGTATGACACAAAGAGTAGACAGGTTAGTGCTGAAATAAACAGCCTGAGTAGGGATTGTTTTAAAAAACGGCAATTATTCCAGAATCCTATTCCACTGTGGTAGCATCAAATCCAATAATTTCAATGTTACAGTGAAGCATTCCGAACAGCTACAGAAGTAATTTGAACAAAGTAAGGAAAATACAATAACAGAACACTTTTCTTTCTCCAGCTTCCACACACTGACTGGTTTATTTGCAGGAAAAAAATGTATTACAAGCGAACTTCAACACCTTTCTCCTTCAATGGTCACTTCTCACAGCCTTATCACAAACTGCTCAACACAAGTTACATCAAATAAACATCACCATGATCCAATGAAAGCAGCAGCAAGGAGCGAGCCAGCTGAAGCAGGAGAAGTTATTCCTGCTGACACTGGAGAGCTGCAGCTTTCCTTGTAGCAGGGGAACAAGGTTTGTGCTCCCCAGAGCCCTGCAGCGCCGCAGGACTCGCACAGACTCATTCACAACCCACGCCAGTCAGCCTTAATGAGATTGGTAACAACTCTGGGAGATGTACAGCTCCTGCTTCAGATCTGTGCATAAACTCATTGCAACAGCTGCCTCCTCCTCCCCAGCTAGCCAGCACTCAGCATTTCTAACTGTGGCCTTTTACGAGGTCGGGCCTTGGTTAATGAAGCAAACTCCATCATTTCTGGGGTGATCTTTGACAGTCCTGTAAGGGTTATGAGGGTGAACACCACAGGGTAACCAGAAAGAGCACAGCTAAAACTGGGATTTGGAAGTGCTAGGGATTTACAGGGGCAGAGCAGCACACACTGGCCAAAACCTCCAGACCCATGGCATAACTGGAGGACTGTTCTGGGACACATGGAGAGCAAACTGCTGAAAGACAAACAAGTGGGTATGGGTGAAAGGCTGGTGCTGTGGGGAATGGAACAGGCAGAAAAAAGGACAGTGTTGAGCCAGAAACAAACCACATCTTACTGCCTTTTATCCATGATAACTCTCCCAGGCAAAAAAAAGAAAACAAAAGAGGGCTCAGATCTTACAACTGTTGAACTGTTTCAGTAACTTAGACTGGACTCAAAGCAATCCCTACATATAAAAAGGCTACCACCATAAAGATCAAAATAAAACTCACTGCTTCTAGAAGTATACAGGAACATCAGCTCTTGCTCACATACCTGCTTACAAAAATTAAATACAGCTCCATCCATAAAACACTCAAATATTTTTGTGCATCCATGCAGCAATAGGTAGCATGAGGGAATCAAAACTGGAACCACTAGCACCAGAAATGCCAGGTCATTGCATCAAATGAGGCTTCAGAATGATCATCTCTTATTGCTGGGACACAGCACAGGAACCATGGCTACACCTGATAAATATTAGAAATAATGGATTTAATAGTTGGGCACCGTGTCCAAAAATTCCTGAGTAGTTTTTACAAATTTCAGCAAGGATAAAAGGGGAGGAGGAATAGTGAAATCTTTACTCCAGTCCTGATTTTGATCCAGATTTGTATTTAGAAATGCTAAAATATTTTCATTCCAGACATAGTGTCTGCATTACCAATTCTAACAGCTCATAAAAGGAACATTCATAATCAATTATTACAGAGTTAGAGCTGCATTTTAGCAATAAACTGTCTAACAGGAAATATTTTCTTCATAATGGCAAGAATGTCATCTTTTATAGCCCTTATCCCACCAGTGACAAAGTGCTTTGATCTCCAAAACTGGAGGGAGGAAGAGCAAAGTTTTCAGAATGGAATTGTTCTTTATTAGAACTCTTCTTCACTTAGATTGTTCAATTTGAGTGCACAATTAAAGCCCCCACAATACAGGCAATGCTGTTATTTCAGCCCTTTAAGCATTTGCAGTCAGATGAGGACAATTGATGATTTCCTCAATGCCCAGGATGGAGAACGAGTGATCCAAGTGTAAGCCACAGATACTTGGTCCCTGTTCCAGCACACTCTGGACACCTGATGTGGCCAAGGGAAAACAGCATCACCTCCATGCCTCAATTTTTCCACTTGGAAAAAATTAATTACAAGCCAAGTGTATTAACACTAACAGGGATTGACTATTGAAGAAACCTTACATTAAAATATATACTATGTGCATTTTTATTTTTTATATCTATATGTGTGTAAAAGCATTAAAATCAACCTAACTTGTGGATGAAACAATTTTCATACTGGTAAAACCACTGACTAATCAAATTTAGAGCCCTGAAGAGGCTGAATCCAGCAGGCCACCTCTCATTTGGAAGCACCTGGATCACACAACTGCGAGTCTGAGGAATTAGTCAGGAGGTGAATATGGAGAGCTGACATTCAGGGAAGAGATCTGCAACCGTGGGTCTCCCACTCTATTAGACACGGAAAAACAAAGACACTCTAGACAAGAAAAAAACCCAACACCTCTGAAAATCCAAACCGTGTCCTGTTACAAAGCACCCTGGAAAATAACTGCGAGGAAACCTGGTGGTAACACCTCAAAAGTGCAGGTTAGAGGCCATTATTTAAACACAAAGGAATTTAATGTGTCCCTTAGTATGACAGGCTGCTGTACTGCACCCACCGGGCTCGGCAGGCTCAGTGTGCTTTAGCAGTTTAGTTCTACTCTAAGACTCCTAAATGTTGGAACTGTCTGCTGAAACCTCTTGCATAATACATTAACTTCCCTCTAAACACATTCTGGCATTCCCCTTCTCGATCTTTTCTGGAACCAGGAAGTTATCAGGGCACAATAAATATGTGGATGAATAATAAAATAAATTTTAAAAACTGTCTCCAGATTTTATAGCAACTCCCCTACCTGCTTCCTCCTTAAAACAGAAAAAAAAAAGTGATGGACCTGTGCTTCACAAGTGGAGCTTTTACAAGTTTTGAGGTGACTCAGAAGAGAGTGCTCAGTTATGGCACATGGCAGCTCAGCTCATCCCATAAACTGCTCCTGGTTCTCCTGATTTCAGTTTTAGCCTTTCCACGTTTGATAAATATCAGTAAGTTTCCACAGCTTGCAAAGCAGAGAAAAGGCAGAGTCAACTTAGTGAGGGCTTTAGCACAATAAGAAAACCCCCCACACAAATCTACTTTCATTCAATTCACTTCTCTGGATTATGGAGATGTCTGATAGCTCCAGCCAAGCCTCGCAAAGATTCCACTTGGCACAGTTCAGCCTTTGGGACCTGAGGAGATCCACTTGGTGCTGGGGCAGCCCGGGGAGCTCCAGGACATCTCCCCCCTCCTGTGCACACTACTGCAGTGCCAGAACCCTCCAGGTCACTCAGATTCAAACTGTGTCTCTGTTGAAACAAAGCCATCTCTCTCAGGCTGAAGTGAGTGATTCTGTGCATGTTGAAAATCCCAGCTGTTGCATGCAGAACCATTTAAAAGATATTTTCCTTTAGCTAAGACTCGGGTGCCCACTCTATCCTGGCAAGGCTGTCACTACCCAGCCAGTTCTGCCTTTCCTTCCCTTGGATTACCTCTACCCTTTTGCATGTGCATCCACCCCCCTTGTGTGCTTCAGTACCACAATGACTATTTTCACAGGGCTTTTTTGCCAGTGAGTCATTTCCCCAGAGAAATCGTAAGGTGGGCTAAGAGAGAGAGTATAGAAAATATTAATTATGGGATGCTAAAAGCCCAAGGAGAAAATACAGACTTGATACACGAATGCAGCTCATTCAGGTTATGCACTCTGTTGCACTGCAAGCACAGCAACCCAGGAAGGCAGGAGATAATTTTTGTTGAGTCACACAGTTGTTGCATCCCCCCATGTACCATTTATCAGCAACTAAAATTCCTTATAAGCAGATTTTCAAAGTAAAGCAGCAAACTTCATCTTTGCTCAGCCTTTTAGTCTCAAGGCAAACTGGGTGGTTAATTTAAGCGGACAGAAATTTCTGAAACAACACCATTCCTTTGGAGTTTCACACATAAATTGCAACTGAACTGCTTGGCGGGACCCAAAGGCAGCTACACCAAGGTCAGACATATTCTGAAGCATTTTCATGCCTTCCAATACAGAACAAGCAGCAAAGTGCTCAAAAATCCCAATTATTCTCTTGAGAAATTCGGTCTCTAACAAGCTAAACTCCTAATTTAAAGATTGCCATACAAACATACCAGTGTGCAGCACTGCCTCTCCATCCCCCAGAACTCCAATGCCAACATTAAACACCACTTCCACATCTGCCCTGCTGCCTCCCTCCATGGTTTCCAAGGCTTTCACCTCCCTTTGTCCAGCTCTGGCCTCAGCTGCATCACCCTGTGCTCGCTGACTCTCCCAAAGCTCCGGGTGTGCTGCCAACCACTGCAGAATGATTTGTCCTGTCACACCTGGTCCCCACTTTGCACCTGCAGCTCTTAGAGGAGGCTCTTACTCCATTGCAGGCCTGTGGGAGATGTCATCCAGCTCTGAAATCTGTGAGAAAGCAGTTTCCTGTGATCTCACCAGGACATTCTGCACTCCAGGCAGGGTGTGGGATGCACACGGAAGCAGGATAACCACGAAAGCTTCTGTCTCTGCCAAACATCCAAATGCCCCCTGTGTCTGGAAGGGGACAGAGTGGAGAGATGCAGAAGAAAACTGCTGGGGAAGAGGAAGCAGTTCCTTGCTTTCATGAGGCAGTTGCTCACCAGGGAATAGGGAGGAGGTTGTTGTTGCTGGACTAGAATAGTTCTGGACACAGCTAGACAGCTCTGGATGTCCAGCTTGGAGACAGCCAGGGTCTTCACATTCCCTCTTAGATTTTTTTTTTTTTCCTCATGGCCACAGTCTTCACCTTCCTCTTTGCCCATCTCCATCTGTATCACTGTTTGTGTCCCAGGGTTTTGGGACACAAATGATGGATTTCCAAACAGTTTCTTATATTGTCAGTCACCTTTCGCCTGTGCTCAGAGGAGCTGTAAGAGTGTGACTGAAGGCAGAGGACAACACAAGGTGTGTATTTGTAGGATTTGGTTTGGAAGCTGCAGGAAGGATGTCAGACAGACAGCAGTGCTAAGATCTGCCTGACCTGAGCTCTAGAGCTGCACCACTCCCTGCACATTCCTCAATTTCCTCTCTTATTTCCATTTGCCATCTTATCCGTTGTGCTGGTTGAGCTGGGCAGTGCTGTGCCTGCTTTCCTTACACATCCTTAACCCTCACAAAAGCAGCTGGGATAGCAGAAACCACTCAGGCTGGCTTTCTAGATGTCCTTTGAAAAACCAAAGGTAATTTCAGTCATTGGCAAGTCCCACTCCCACACTTCACACATACAAGTCACAAAAATGAGCAGATGTAACACTAAAGGCTGCTGGTGTCACAAATGCCACCTGAGCGAGCTCCAGGACTGGGGACTCACTCCTAGGACATTAGGGACTACGTATTTATTTGTTGTAGTGCTTTCTCCCTCCCTGGAAGATGGCAAAGAGAATGTAAATAGAGACCGAAGCAGGAGGCTACAGGATCTCTGAGTCTCTTGATGACACTGGAAAATTTGAAATTCTTTGTGAATTCCAGGTAAGATTGCTTAACTATGGGGAAAAGGCAAAGCCTGGCATTTGATACATTTCCTAGACCAAAGCACAGCCTGTCACTAAAGTAAAATCAATGCCAAACTGGCAACACAAAGGCAGCACACACAGCACAGCAGGCTTGGGAACTACTGTCAATTAGCGACCCACAGCTGCAATCCAGTGCAAGGAGCAACACTCAAATGCCTGAGAGAGATTCCAGGGCTAACCACAGCTTACGGATAAGGGAGAAGAAAACAGACACATGACCCACTAAAAAAAAAATAAAATTAGCTTATACAATGAGAAAACTTGAGGGATGTCTCTGAACAATTCCTGCATTTCCCCATTATCGCTTCAGGTTAGCCCCTTTCAGAGCTATAAGAGATAAGCACTAGTACCCCAAACACCCATCTTCTCTAATGAAGGGTAAATGTTGTAATCTGCCTTTACTAAAGGCCAACACATTTAGCTTTTTGAGGTGCTCTACTTCCAGAAAAGTTTTTGCTCCTTAGGGAAAATAGGCAAAAGCAGCCTGGCCACGCTCGTGGCTGCACTGCCACTGAACGGGGTTTTCTTCTGGCTAATACCGTGTAAATATCAACTGCACCACAGCAAAGATTAAAGTTGCTCAAGAAAAGAGCATTGTGCTACTTCTTAAAAAGAGAAAACCAGCAGAAGGAAGGGAGGCTTGGATATCCCGAGGCATGCAAGCAACAGAGAGGTAACTCATTAAATACCCACGAACGTACACACAGATTTGAGCTGAGACTTGTAACACAAGCAAATACAGCAATAATGTCCAGCAGCTTTAGTCTGCAGCTACACCTCCTGTGATTACAATGGGTTACCTTAAAAAAACAAATAAACAGAAAAAGAAGGTAAAAAAAGAAGAGACCAGAAATAAAGGTGGGAAGTTGGAATAAAAACAGAAGAGCAAACCAAGTGTCAAAAGGTTTTCAGATCCTGTGGGAAAAACTGGGTTAGCAGTGAGAGAGAAGCCCTGCCAGAAAGCTCTGTGTGGGGACACTCGCTGGAGAGGCAAACAAGGAAACACCAAAAAATCCCAGTGTGGAGCTGTGACAGGGCAAGCTCACAGTGATCACCCTCAGTGAGCAGAGAGAAGAAAGACTGGCCCAGTGCCCCTGAACCCCCACATGGAAACGGTGGCATCGGGGCCTCCCTGGACCAATCAGTCAAAACCACAGCACCTCAGTGGTACTTTACCCCCCAGTTATTCCACAGCTCCTTCCCATCACTCTTGTCCTTCCCAAGCTGTTTATTAGAACTTCAGCTACCTAACTGCCACCCTAATTTACACCTACTTTGAAAACTGCTTTATTGCATTTTGTACTGTATTTAATCATTGCAACTTAAATTAGCTGCATTCACATGGACAATTTCTCAAAGCTGCTGATAATTTGAGCAGGAAAATTGGTGCCCACATGTGTTAGCACAGCCCTGCTGTGGTGCAGCAGCTGCAGGGTCTGTGCAGGCTGGTGCCTCTCCAGTTCACTCCTGATGGGATGGACTGACAGGGGCATGTGGCCAGTATTTGTGTTTTCTGCTGCTCATCTCAAAGCCAAGGAAATTAACTAGATGATTTGTCAGGCTCTTAACTGTTTGGGATGCTGACAAGAAAACGGCATGCAGCAGTAAATAGATAATTTCTGAGGAAGAACAGATACCAGAGAAACTGAAAGTTAAAAGCATGATTGGCAGCTTTTGTATACACAAGATCTCTATTTTCAACTCTTTTTGTGTTATTCTGAGCAGAGATCAACATTTCCATCCTGGCTCTTGGGCATTTTTTCTAGTAACTACAATTATTTTTGATTTAAGAATCTCGGAAAGAAAAAAATCCCACTCAGGACCCACCGACTCAAATCTGCTGTGGGTTTTTTTCCTCTTCCTATCAGCACTACCCTTTGTTTTCCGAGGGTAGGAATTCATTTAGATTGCACTTGGGGTCCTTTCCATAAAGGAGCAATTATCGTTACATTGCAGTAATTTGAATTAGTGTGCAGTAAAGCACCTCACACCATGAGTCATTACATTTTCCTGCAAGTGATCCACAATGGGCATCTCCCATTATGCATGGAAACAGAGTGCCACTCCGAAATACAGTGCAGTCAGCAGGAAAATGAGCAGGAGCTCTGCTGAGCACATTAAGTGTACAAATAAAGGGGGAAAATTAAAAAATGAGAGCGTGGCAGCATATTGCTGTGACTGATTCTTGCAAGTCCTGCAGTTTCTGTAGGTGCTCACTAAAACAATTCTGCTGAGCAATTACTGCTTTCAACACAAACAAACAAAAACGCTCAACCCACCTCTGAACTAAGGAAACCTTTAAATTAAGCTCTAAATTCTCCTTTTTACTGAGGCAGGAGCTAATCTTGCAAGACTCATCATTACCCAGCAGGGTTTCTCTCAAGCAGCAGGCCAAAAAGAGCAAGTCTCTGCATTACTGCTGTTTCAGGAGGTTCAAGACCAGGACAGTTTGACCAGACATAGAAATCCTCTCCAATATTTGGATATCTTGATTTTAATTGATCAGGTACCCACTCTCAAATCATACTAAAACAAACAAATACCAGCAAACCTCAAAAAAAACCCAGCAGCAGGTCCATTGTTTTTCACCATTTCTTGAAATAACAGCTACAGTCTTGCAAGAAAATGGATCATTTCCATGCATAAAATTTTCTTCCAAGATTCTTTTGCGCTTCCCAAGGGACTTGTACACCCAGATTCTCTGCTGTTTATAGCTTATTCATTTTACTTTTGGAAAAAAAATTATTCCAGCACAAGAGCAGAGGGGAAATCACAACACTGATAAAACTGACAGACATGGAAAAATAAAGCATCTTTCAGTGATTTTGTCAGACCACACCTGGGACAGCCCCCATTTCAATTAGCTCAGGGAGTCTTTGGGGTTAAGTGGCTTTAAACAGGAAGGTTTGTGTAGGTATTTATTCTCAGCCCACATGACCTTAGGAATAGGCTCCCATGGAACAAGTGGGCAACCAGCGGGATGAATTCCAGCTCGGAAGCACAGGACAGCACTGCTCTGGCTGACAGTAACTCCTCATGCTGCCTGCCACAGGTAATTCCAAGTTTCCTCTACTGCTCCTGGAAAAGCTGTTCTGCTTTGCACATCACAAGGGGAAGAGAAAACACCCCCATGGCCAAGCGAATAAAGCACCAAGAGGAACGAGACCACTCTGAAGGGCAGAGAGAACAGCCATTGCTGCTGCATCTAATGAAGTTTCATTCTTTATATTAAATAATAAAGAGACTTACATTTTGGCTGGTTTAATAAATATTCCATTACCCTACAGCATTTGATTTTTCACTTTTGAGTGACTATGGCTGGGAAGTGATCACACTGAGGTCCCCTCGTTACCACTCTGTGGCACTTGGTGTGACACAGGGGCCCAGCCATGCCTCCCTTCCCCAGCCCACAGCCCCCAGCTGTGACAGGAACAGGATTGTGCAGAGGCACCACTCCCCTGCAGTAGGACAGCAGCTCATTTCCCCACGAAGCAGGGCTCAGGAGTGAGGCATCACCCACTGCAGAGCCAGAGCACTAAAGCCAATCCTTCAGACAAGCCTGTGGTACCAGATGGGATGGATCAGAGCACTGTGGGAACAGGCCAAAGTCATTCTGGGGTTGCTCTCCATCATCTCTGAAAAGGCGTGGCTGACCATGGAAGACCCCGATTACTGGGCAGACAACAGAGCATCCTGTCCTGTAAAAGGGCAGGAGCCCATCAGAGCTTGTTTCTAACCCAAATTACTCTTTCATTTCAACTGCAGTCCTCACATTTCAGGTTTGTTTTCTAACTATGACACAAATGGGATCCACCCAAGCAGTGTCAAAGACCTTTTCCTCCCAGGTAATTCTGTAATGAGCAGGAGCCAGAAATGGATGTTTTGTTCTGGTAATTTTCAGTCTACAACACGGAACATTTGGGCTTAATTTTGGAACAGGGCTGTTTGTCCCTGTGTAAATCTTCTTTTCTGCTGTTGGTCTGCTCAAAATTTGGTGGGTACAGTCCTGTCCTTAGCAGTAACTAAATGGAAATGAAAATGCCAGGTAGAAGGATGAGGGAGCTTCCATTCTTTCTGCTGCCTCTACAGATTTCACCATTTAAGTGGTCTCCATTGAGCTCATGGATTGCCCAGATACTCCAATAACTTGCTTTCAATCTCATTATCCAAGTAATTTATATACATAATAAAATGCTTCAGTCTTGACATTAATTCTTGCAAATTTTTACACTGGTATTAATTTTACTTCCTGGATTTTAATTGATGAGAGTATATTTTGTCACAAGGGAAACTGAACATTAGTTCTTCTATTTAACAACCATGTGGTTTCATTAGAAATTACATTAGTTCCTCATTAAGCAACAATAATAGCATAGAATTGGGATCAATAAAAAAATACATTGCCCTAAGGTGCTGAATAGTTTGGTTCATTTATACTCTCATGAGCCAAATACTTCAGGATTCCGAATTAAAAACCCTCCAACTTTTATGCAATGCTTAAGAAATGTCTTTTTATTTGAAGTACTACAGATTCAGATTGTAATGGAATAAATGCACATGCTCAGGCACAGCTCTGCATCCTCCTAGCAAAATTTTAATAATTAAGAGCTTGCACCATTTTAAGAACTCACATCATTAAAAGAACTGCCCCACTAAACACAGCCCAGGTAATTCTGTCAGCTCTGATGAGGAAATGGAAGCTGAGATTTCTCCCCACAGAACCAAGCACCCTTGCTGCACCCTTTGACCCCACAGCAGCACCTACCCAAGGGGCAGCTGGTGAATCCAATAAATCCATAGCGTTCAATTTTGGGGAATTTAATTACAAAATCGACATTTACACAAATCAGAGCAGACCTTTTAATCACTTCTGTCAAGTGCACGAAAAGCTTCGAAAATATGCTGTAACTTGCTATCTTCTCACTGAAATCAGGCATTTAAAGGAAGTGTTTGGCCAAGAATAACACAGCCAGGTTCCTTCCTCTCCACAAGTCCTTTTGGATTTATCACTCACTTCAATAACAGACTTGCAACCAAGTCTAAACCTAGCTCCAAGAAAGACAAGGATCACCCCTGAAGGTGATCCCAGGACTCACATCATACACAGTGACATCTATTGAGACTTTGACACTTTCCCTCTGTGCTGATGTTCCATTGCACAGCCATGAACCCTCCTCCCTGGCAGCACGTCCTGCATCCCACTGCAGGATTCCTCAACATCTGGGAATCCACATTCCTCAGTGGCCCCCTTGGAGTCTTCTTTAGTAGAGCAACTCTCTCTTTCTTTTTTTTTTGTTACCAATAAAGAGTTCTCAGATACAATATTGTCTCATTTGACTTTATTCCATCCTAGACCACCTGTTTGAAAAGAACTTCTTGCATTTTCCCAGAGTGGAGCACGACAATCAACACAACACAAGGGGCAGAGAAATGGGAACAGTCCAGCTTTCACAGCCTTTTGGGAGAGCTCAGCCTGACCTTTGCACAGGTACCTAAGGAACCAGGCAAGGGTGTGCCAGCTGAAAGAACCAGCCTGGCTTCCTTCCCAGGCTGCCAAAGGTGAAAAGAAAGAAAACACACATTTTTGTACTCACAAATTTGCAGCACTTCAAAAAGAGCAACCTTCCTGCAGCTGTTTTGTAGTAGACCATGGGATGTTTAAACAACTCAGCTTCAGTTTGCCATCTAATAAATCTCATCAACAGTTTGCTGCTTCACATAGCTCAAAGCAAGACATGTCAAATATTACATGCAACTACATTTTCCCCTCTCCTTGTTCCCTTTGTTGTTGAGTCTTTTGCAGCAGCACCTTCAGGGCACCAGCCTGTATCAGACCCCAGCTGCATGAGGCACCACACACCTGCATTTAAAGATGCAATATTTGACTCAGAGATGGCTTCAAACCACAGATAAAATTAAGTGTAGGTGAACACAGGCAGAGAAAGAGGACATAGCTCCTACATCCCACGAAGAAGACACATGAAATGTATTCGTGCCCTACCAGGCTGTTGCTTTGGAGAGAAATGGGATCTATCAAAAGCTGAAAGCAAGGAAACTGAAACTATTAAAATACTAAGTAATATTTGCATTGTCAGACCTTCTGCACTATGGAAAGGACCAATTTTATGTGTGCAAGCTTTTGGCACACATATTTTCTTTGTTAGCTGCAAAACTGAGGAAGATCTTTAGGAATCTGATTCTTCCTCCTCCTGCAGCCTGCCTAACTGCTTAAATAAATACAGCCTGAGTAAATCAGTGCTTTCATGTAGTAACACCTCCCCTCCTGGTTGTCCTGGCAGGGATGACTGCAGTGAGTGTGTCTGACACCCCCCTCACACTCTTTTATCTGAGTGTATTGCTGGATGCAAAATTAATAACACACGCACAGACTTACAGTTGTCAGCCTCCATGAAGGTGCTGGAGTTAATGAGGACTGACAATACCATAAATAAGAATAAAATCAACGCACAACCCTTTGCTGCTGCTGCTGCATTTACAGCATACTCTGACATAATTTTGTGCCATTGATGTTGTCAGTGGTTATGACTTAGGAAATGAAACAACACAATAAAGTTCCAAACCAGACATGCCAGGTAACCATGGAGAAAGCCATGGTTCTGGATAGTAAATGAATTCTCATCTGAAATGCAACAATTATTACAGTTTAAGTGGGTTCCAGACTAACAAACACAGGGAGAGATGAAACAGTGAAAATATAAGAACAAGTGATGTTAACAACATAGACTGTCAGGAGAAGCTGAGAAAAAGCTTCATTTCTCTGCAAACCAAATGAATACTCTTAGGAGGTTTGGGTTTGTGCTGTTTTGGTATTTCCTTCCAATACTGTATTAGACAAAGGCAGGAGACAAGATGAGAAAGCTCAAAAATGCAGTTTCTACTTGACCTACATTGTTCCAATTGATCACAGACAATTACAGCTGTATTTCATCCACTGGCCTGAAGCTGCCTCATATATTCCAATATACAACCCTCCAAATCTAACAGACAAGCACAGAGGTGCAGGCACACCACTGTAGTTTTAATATACAGCAGGCTGCTGTACAATCTTTGTGACTGCATTGGATATTAAATACAGCTATTAGCTCTATTTTCTTTGAGAAAGGCTGAAAAGATTACATTTCTTCAGTAGATCAAAGAAAATGGGGGGGAGGAATAATGCAGGAAAGAAGAAAAATCATCAACTAAAAAGGAGAGAAAGTAACAGAGAGCAACAAAGGGATCCCTTCCCATCAGGTCCCACCACACCCAGTATCATCAACCACAGCTCTACATGAATTTTCTTGCTCAGAGTAATAGTGAAAATCCACATTATTTCTGTTTTTTAAAGTCATGAGACTTAAAGAGACTTTTAATTGTTAAAATAATTACATTCATGATCTTCAATGGTGTCTTAATTCATTAGCTTTTTTTCTCTCTTACTGCCCTCCACCACCCACACCAAAGTGACCAGAAAGTGACTTAAAAAACAAAAAAAGGGGTTTTTTTTTTCAAATGATCATTCAGTTTCTGAACTCTGATTTCCAGTCTTTGACTAAAAGGGACAAAACAAGCCATGTTCTGGGATTCTTCAATAACTGTGTTTGTTAATACAGTAGCCCCTACTGCTTGTATCTGAAAGTCCTAGATAGATCAAGATCCGGAGGGATGTTTCACAAGATCAGCAGGGAGAATGGCTTCCCACTGCCAGAGGGCAGGGATGGATGGGATATTGGGAAGGAATTGTTCCCTGGGAGGGTGGGGAGGACCTGGCACAGGGTGCCCAGAGAAGCTGTGGCTGCCCCTGGATCCCTGGCAGTGTCCAGGGCCAGGTTGGACGGGGCTTGGAGCAGGCTGGGATGGTAGAAGGGGTCCCTATCCACAGCAGGGGGTGAAACTGGTCCCTGATCTGTAAGGTCCCTTCCAACCCAAACCAGTCTGTGACTTGGTTTTATTCAAATGGAAACAGAATAAAGGTCTTCAGATAATCTCCACAGCTGACTGGGCAGGCCTGCAGACCAAGTGTTTACTTATCTCTCATTTAACTAACAATTCAGGTACTAAAAGATTAAATATTGTTAACCAAGAGCCTGGGTTTTCATCAGTGAAGCCAACCCTTCCCTATTTTCAGAGTTTCAGCATGTACCACACATGCGAAAATGCTGTGCTTCCAGCAAACCATTTACCTGCTGTTTTCCCCACCTTGACTCAGCATCTTTATGTTCCAGCTCAGCAGCTTCAACAGATTGGTTGGAAAAGCACAAACACGTGTTCTGAGGAGTCTTGTTGCACTCACAAACTCTGACTGAGAACACGGTGCCAGCACTGTTCCAGCCACTGTTCAGACACGTGGCAAGACACAGCCCATGGTCTGATGGGTTCATAATGTAACCAGACATGCCAAACCAAGTGTGAGGAAGGGACGTGCTCAAGGACACAGAGCAGAGAGTCAGCAGAAGAGCAGAGAAAATGCAGGTCTTTGGCATCTCAGCGCCCTACTCAGTAAATCATACTGGAGATTAAAAAAAAAAAAATTATGAATCTGCAATTGTAATAATTCCTTCCCTTTTAATCAGTTTCTACACAGAAATCACTGTGCAATCTTCCTGACACACACAAAAGCTCATTTACTTAAAACAACATGACTTATCCCAAAGGAAAATACTCTAGAGAGGTCTGATTCCCCAGAACAAACTGTTAAGCAGGTCTTAATTCAAGAGCAAACAAAAATGTCTCGAAACTTGGAGTGCTGATCAAAAAAAGCTGTGCTACCAGTAACACCTAACTGAAAAGCAGGAAAATAATATTTAATTATAATTATTGACATAGGCATGGGCACACCCTTCCTGTCTAATTATGCTGAGTACACAAGCTGAACAATGCACATTGTTATTAATGATACCTGGGACCAGGGTCTGTTCTTTCCAATTCTGTTTTTAATGGATCTCATGGATTTAGGTTTTCCTCAAATCACATGACCTGTGCTTATTATTGAAGCAACCTGCACCTAAAACTCAGCTAATCTCTGACCAGGTATCAAAATACCCCTCCTTGAAATGTGTGAGGCATCAGAAACCCACCTGTGCCAGCAGAAAGCTCTTTGTGCCCTTTTGGTTTTGTTCCCCTAATTTAGAGGCTTGTTTTGACACAGGTTTGTAATTATTGTGCTCTTTCTTTTGTCATAAATGCTGTGAACTGACTCTCAGGTGGACTACCCAACAACTTCCCTGGTTTTGAAGCCATTCATTTTGAATTGGAAAAACCCTAAGAATCAAGTTGGATTTCTTGGTTGTTTCCCAGCGTTGCAGTAACAAACATCAGTGTTTGCTACAAACGCAGAGGTGTAACAACACACAGACCTTGCCCCACACAAACACCGCTGACTTTGAGGGAGAAAAATGTAGTTCTCATTATTCACTCCAGGCTATGGTCTAAAATCTGTGTTTACAGACTGCCTTCATCAGCGAGGGACAGAGAAAGGTCGCAGCTGTTTGCATAGCACAGCTCGCAATGGACCTCTCTGAAGATGAAACGATAGAGCAGCCTGTCAATTTAGTCTTTTCCCTATTATCAGCCAAGAGCAGTCAGTCTGCAGCTCCGAGGAAGAAAGCAGACCAAAGATTCTTTAAAATACCATTTTCGCATCACTACACAAAAAAAAAAAAATCAAACGCCGTGTGCTTGCTGCATGTTTGACATGAGTTCTTAAGTTCACTGAATTCAAAATTCAGAAGTACAAAACTTCGTGACTGTAGCCACACGTGGTTTTCCCCACTTCAAATTTAATGAAGTTACACACCACAGCTTTTTCTTCCCACTGCACACAAGTGCAAAATAACTCCTCTGGATGCAGGCAAACAAGTTACTGAGCAGTATTTTGAAAGTTAAACAGGATTAGGGCCCTACAATGTCAAATAATGGAATGTAGTACACTAAAATAAACCTAATATTTGACTATAAAATGCAGACAAATTGGACTCTCAATCCGGCAAGCTATTAAGCTCGATTGAAATAAATTTTATTTTAAAATATACCTAAAATTTGGGTTTGTTTCTTGTCTTGGATTTCTGAGTGAAGGATTTCGCTAAATGAACACATCCATTAAACACCTTTTCCGTATCACCAGCTGCTATGCTAAAAGGTTCCAGTAGCCAATACCTTTCTCTCTTCCTGTATGACTTTATAATTTTATACATTGTCTTTTGTGTCAAGAAAGCTGCTGCTTTTCTTTTCCATTAGTCTCTGCTAACAGCTCAGGCCATCCTTTAATCCACCTTTAACAACTCATGCCATGTTTTTTCCAATTTAGCTTTCACAGAATTTACCCTGATTTTACTGATGGAGCATTATTATTGAAAACTCCTTGTCTTTATTAGAATAATAAAGAATCCGCCAATTAAATGCCCATTTTACTACTCACCCATCAAACCCCTAATTGTTGTAAAAGGCATTTTAGTGAAAAAAGTGTTCTTTGAGTGTTTAAAGGCAGTTTAGTGTACTGGCAAGAACATTCCACACCGAACACAGGGCTGGAAATACCAAGTGGGAACAAGCTGCAGATTGACCAAAGGGAGTGAGGCCTTTGCTGTTTTAACTCTGCCTCTTACAAAGAATAAAATGAAACTCTTGAACAAACAGACACAGCTCAAGAGGCCAAGACAGAAAATGAATGATGAATATTCTATAATTATCATCAAGTCCTTATTCTGCTCTTGCAAGTAATGCCTATGAAATCAGTGAATTTATTAACCACAGTAAATTGGGGTTCATATCACACCTGGGGGGCACCAAATGCACACAAGCACTGGTTAAAAGAAAAAAAAAAATCTTCAAGAGGTATATTTGGCTGTGGTTTTATTAAAAATCTGGATTACAGTTAAGCTTATATCATCAGGAGGGAGTCTGCAGACAAGTTCATGGTTTTGCTTAGAAACTTTGATTAAGAATAACTGCAGCTAAGAAGAGTCCAACTTCCAGAAACTGTTACAAATTTCAGGACTTATCAGTATCTAGCAGTCAAAACATGAGCAGGGAGATGAGATGATCCTAAACTACATTGCTTCATTCAGTTACCAGACAAAAATTAATCCAGCAGGAATTAATGACGATTTCTGAGGACTTCCAAAGATAAAATCATTCAAATCAGAAGGGAACTCCAAATCCAAAAGCTGGGTCAGAACAAGCAGATCTTTGAAACCCACCAGCAAGAGATTCCAAACCCTCTCTGGGCAACTTCTTCCAATGACATTTTTTTATTTTTCCCTTCTGCCCAGCAGGACCACCCTCCTTTTCCATTTTTGGCCAGTCTCTCATCCTCCCACCGTACACCTCAGAACAGAGCCCAGCTCCATCTCCTCAGAGACTCCTCATGTACAGTCCAACAGCTGCTAAAAACAAAGCCAATTCTCTCCCAGCCTCTCCCCATGGTTCACATGTCTCAATCCCTTTGGTGGCTCCTCTTCTGGGCTCACTCCAGTTTATCCCACTTCTCCCATCCTGCAACAACCACACACCAGACAGAGTGCTCCAGGCTGGCTCCAGTGAGCAGCAGGTGAGTCCTGGCTGTGCTTGAGCTGATGGAGCACAGGACACAGCTCAGCCCCTGTCCCTGCCAGAGCCAGCAGCTGCCCTCCTGCTCTGCCCACCAGTCCCCCACTGCCAGCCAGTCCCCAGCTGGGACTCAGCACCATTCAGTCCATTCCAGCAGCAGCAATTTGCATTTGCCCTGTACATCTCCATGAGATACTTATTCCTCCTGTTCCTTTCTCGATCCCTCCACAAGACAGCCCTCGAGCTCGTTACCTGCACCCCAGTTTGGGGTCATGCAATGACAGAACACCCATGAGCACGCATTCCATCACCTCCAGATCACTGACAAAGACACCAAACCTCACAGTTCCACCACGGACCTCAGGGGGCTTCACCTGGAGCTGTTTCCCAGGCATATGCAGCAAAAGTAATGGAAAGTCGACAGCAGAGGTTTATTTTTTCACCTCAATCTTGTTTAAGAGATGCTACTAAGGTGCACTTTTTTGGTGAATGTTAAACCAAGCTTTTTTTAACTCAATAACAGATTAATGAATAACACACTGTCTTGGATCAGTCCAATAATTAGGCACAAAATTAATTTTACAAGGTGGAACAAATAGGGGTCTGTTTCACAGCACAAAGTGCCAATGCAGAGGCAGGGATAGGAGCGAGTTCCACAATCATTTCAAGGCAGATTAGAGCACTGGGGCACACACTGTCCTCTGTAAATAACAGCTGCCACTATCACTGCCCTGATTCAAATGGGCTAATTACATCCTGTTATCAAATGATGCAATTAACAAGGGGCACCATTTCTCTTACACTGCATGCTCCTTTGGTGACCTAAAAGAATAAATTTCCTGCTTCTTAGATTTCCAAAGTCATGACACACAAAGGTTCCTCCAAGCACTGCCAAGACTTACAGCTTTTTCTTGCCCGAGATGCTGCAGCTCACCCAGGCCTCAAGGTTAAGTAAATGTAGCAATTTATCAGAGACCTCACACACATCTTGAAATCTCTTTCCCAAATTCAGAAGATGACATAATTTGGAGGATGCAATCTCCTTTCACACAACATTTTCCTAGGGTTTCAAATCCTATAAATCACAGCAACTTCCTTCCTTTGAGAAGATTTTACATGGCAATTTTGCTTTGCATGTTAAGAAAGTTTATTTGTGAACTTGTCAAAGGTAACTGCTGCTGCTTCTGCCTTCTTTCAGGAAGTCTGCCTAGTTTTCATGCTCATTAACACTGCAGCCTCCCAGACCTTTGTGATACTCAGGATAATCAATTCCCAAGGGAATTTCCTTCAAGCATTAAGGTGGAAGCTTAGAGCTCTTAAGAGAAAGACACCTGTGGCCTGCAGAATTCTGAAATAAGCCAAAGAAAAATCTAACACATCAGCCCTCCTTTCCATCAGCTCTACTTCCAGCAATAACTGGAAAGCAGTTCTCCAACATTTGACAGCTGGACCAAAACAGTGGCTGAATACACATAAATATTAGTGGGAGAAGCAAATGGCACCAAGTATCTACTGGCACACTGACAGATCCCAAACATCCCTCAAAATACTGCAAATGCACAGAGTGACAAAACCACCACAGCAATACTGGGCACTTTCAGACTGTTGAACATGCTCCCACCTTACAAGATCCAAATAAAGCTGAAAGAACGCAATTCCACTCAGCATTGAGAGCTCCAGCTGAGAGAGAGCAGAGCTGAACTTTAAAAGCTCTCGAGAGCCCAGGATCTGATCCCTGGGCACCTGCACTGCATTATTTACAACGAGCTCTTCATCTCACTCTTCCAAAACTTCAAGTAAAGCAACATAATGAACGTTACAGAACAAGGCAAGTTAATTCAATACCAACATGGGTAACCAGGTGAACGCTTTCTTTTTAACACCTCAGCCTATATAAAATGCAAGCTCTTTCTTCTGCAGTTACATCAACATCTAATATTAGGGCAAAAGCTTTAAAACCTAACTTGCCACCACTGCTTGAAGAGACAAAGCCTCCAAGGAGCCACAGCCTGAGAAACCAGTTTGCATCCACATCACCCTGCACAAGTCCCACTGCATCCCTGTCCTGCAGGCTGCCAGTCCACAGCAGCAGGGAGCTCACATAACCTTGGGACAGCTCCATCAGCTGTTGGAACCAGCTGGATGCTCTCACAGACACTTCAGCAGGCCCTAAGGGCAGAGATCCTTTGCACATTCAATGCTAGATGTTCAAAGCCAGAGAAACAGGCCCTGAGCAGCTTCTAACTGAAAGAGAAATGGCAAGTAGAGGATAAAAAAACCAGAAATGCTATGAGCACAACTTGACAAAAAGAACTCAAGCAAGATCAAACCCTTTGCCCAAGATCAGACAGGCATTTAGTGGCAAGAGCCAAATGCTTCCTGAATCCAATCCAACCCCAGAACACAAAGAATCCTTGCCTTCTACTGTGCCACATTCTTTTCCCCCCATATGAAGCTAATAGATTCCCTACTTTTCCTCACAAGAAACAAACCCCTGTTGCCTCCAAGAACCCTGCTACGGGGACACCCCCAGGCCTCAGTTCCTGCAGCCACCTTGTAGGTGCTACACTTCCAAGTGGAACTGGTGCTCTCAGAGGCCACACATCCTGCAGGACCTTATTTCCCAGTTATCAAACAGAGTTATCACACACCATTCTGGTTTCACAGTATTATTCAAGCATGGAAATTAATAATATTAAATTCACCCATTATATAACTTTTCTGACACTAAAAAAAAAAAGCAACACCAAGGACAGACCTGCCCAGCGAAACAACCAAAGCAGAATCCTGCAGGAACACTAACCCAATGAGATTTTCCATAGATAAATAAGCCGTTTCTGTGTGCAAATACCTTATTTCTTAGAGCCAGCAGCAGGTACCTCCACAGCCTGGTGGCTTCCACGAGAGCTCCACTGCTCTAAGGGAGGCTGAGAGCCTGAAATGGGCTCTGTGCTGCCCACCCAGAGCCTCGGGGCACCTGTAGCTAATCCTGCCTGACTGGAAGCACCTGTGGGCTCACTGCCCACACCTGCAGCTGGCAGGACTCATTGCCGGGGAGGAGGGAGCCTGGCCAGCACAATCACCCCAAACTCAGGCCACCTGTGTCAGGAGCAGGGCTTGTGGCAACACCCGAGGGGTCAGGAGCAGCCACCACGGGGACAGGAGTGGCTCCTCAGCTCCACTCCCAGGACCTGGGGCTCAGCCAGGAGCGACAGACTCCCCATCTAGCGGGGACAGGGCCATGCAGGGACACCTGGACACGGAGGTGCTCCCCATCACGAGCAGCCTGCCAGGGTCTGGCCAAGGCTGAATGCAGGACAAAGCCTTCAGCTGCACCAGGGGAGGTTTAGGTTGGACATTATAAAGAATTTCCTCCCAGAGAGAGTGGTTAGATACTGGCATGGGCTGCCCAGGTGGTGGAGTCACCGCTGTGGGAGGTGTTTAAGGAAGGCCTGGCCGGGGCACTCAGGGCTGGTTGCCACGGTGGGGATGGGTCACAGGTTGGACTTGATGATCTCACAGGGCTCTTCCACCCCAGCTGATTCTGTCCATGGTGCCTGATCATCCCGGTTTATTTCTACAATTAAATGACAGCATTTATGGATGAGGGGAGAGTAGACACTCTCATTTATCTCAGCTGCAGGAAAGCTTTCAGCAATCGGTCCCTGTACCCACACAGGGTACACCTTTCAGGCAGGGTGGGTAGGCAGATGACTAACTCGATATTTTATTTTTTTTCAGTCTAATTGTATAATCAGGCCCAGGTGACCAACATTATGGCAATCAACAGCCTGCTGCGTGCTGCCAGGCCCATCTTCTCTTTGGCAAACCCTACTTGTGTACCAGAAGGAAACCAAACTCCCTACTTGCTTCAAGCAGGGCCCCATCTCTCACCATGTTCAAGTGTTACTTGGCCTGCAGGATCACATTACTACATACAGAGAAATAATTTCCTTTTCAATCAGAATAAACATTACATGGCAGAGTATTAAGAAACACAGCACGGTACAAAGCAGTAAATTTACCATAATACATTTTGTCTGAGCAAAACAATGATGACAAAAAGCTCCAAACAATTTATATGTTCCCGAGAAAGCACAGAAAATTTATAGAAACATAATTCAATCTTACTCCCTTTGAATAAATAAGAGATTAGTTGACGTCTAAATTAGTATAAAAATTGTTTTCATAATAATAAACCTATCTCCCACCAAAAAGCCTCTGAAATACACTTCAATAAAAGTTCTGTACAGATCATAATAACTGATTATGTAAAAGCTTCATAGCACAGAAATTGATAAATAAGAAATTAGTCACATTGGTCAGAACCAACAACACCAAAAGAAGCAGGCTAAAGATGCTAATGGAAAATAATAACAGGGTTGATTAGGACCTTTTATTTTAAAGTTGCTCAGAGAGTAAGAAAAGCTGCTCAGTGAAATAAGTTTAACAGCACAATTAGAGGCATTTGGGGAAAGATTATATGATTATGGAGAATTATCTTTAGCATGTAGTGGCTTGGTACTGGGGAATACAGACCAGGAGTTTAAGGTTGGTCTTTCATGTACATAGACCTGCAGGTAAGTAATCTTCCTACTCCTCTTATATCTCCTATTAATTCAAAACACATTTTAGGACACAAGAATTGTGTAGTGGGCAGCATATTCATTAATGTGATGAGTTAGACTGCTTTAGTAACAGCCAGCACCCACACCCAAGCAAGCAGCAAATCACTGAGACACAGAGTAGGGTGCTCATAGTTTAATCCTGGAGTAGATCCAGCAGCACTAACAGACCTTTCCCACAATGATATTTGTGATAGTTATTACAGTATTTGTTAATTAAACACACCAGCAATGGATCCAGCAAGATGGCACGAGAATCAAAACTCCAAAGGCTTCGATTTTTTTCCCAAATGTAAAATGGGAAATGTAAGACATCTCTAGTTCCATAATGAAAGGCGTAAATCATTTCAGTTGGAGTCTTGGATTGCAGGTTTAGGCACAACTTCTGACAAATGCCTTTCCTCTCCAGCACTGAAGTGCACAGAGCTCTCAGCACAAAGCCAGCAGTCCAGGACTGCCACATACCCCAGGTACGGACCTGTGGCATGAATCCTTAGACACAGGAGCATGGAAAGCCTTGAACTGCATCTATCATAGCTTGTGCAAGGCCAGGAGCTGTGATTCCTTCCAAGGGCAGCTCAGCAGGAGGCAGGAAGCCTTCCCTTGATCACAGGCAAGATGTCACTGATCAGATACCCAGCAATATTTTCTAACATTGAAAGGCAGCACCTCGTGGCTCCTGAGCATATTCAAATTCTAACCCCAGAAGAAAAACAAACCCCAGTGCACTCCCAAACCTCAATTTATACAACTCCATAAACAGAAATCTCTCTAGAGGCCTGGGCTTTTAAAGAATACACACGAGGAGCAAAGCCAGGAAAGCAGCAGTACATCTTAAATGCACAACTTATTGTGCCTGACAAGAGACAGTCACAGCACAGCCCTGCAGAGCTTGCCTGGGAAACAGGGTACATCTACACACACCCAATTCCATGCTGGGCACAGACAGTGCCATCGATTTTATTCCCTTGGAAAGGCTGGATATACGAGCCTTAGACTTTGCTCTCTGGATCGAATGCAGGATGCATTTAATATTCGAGAAAGAAAATAACAACTCACAGCAGACAAGAGGGGTGAGCAGTCAGAAAGGTGGCCTGGTTAGAAGAGAGATAAAAAAAATCATAATTACAGCACAAAAGGAAGTGCCTGCCAGCCTGGAAAAGAGGAGCATCCTTGTAAAGTGCAGCTGGGGTGCCTACAAACTGGAGATATCCTCACATACCGCTGGGAGTGGGAAAAAAAAACAAAGAAAAACCCCAAAAAAACAAAACAAAACAAAAATTAGAAACTCTAGCAACTTACTGTCTGGAAAAGGAGAAACAGCCTGGGCAAACAGCAAGTGTCTAGGGGTGAAATCAGTACAGAAAAAAGCAGAACAACGATGAAAGAAAACAAAATGTTTACCAAAATAAGTGAAAAATACAAAGTCAGGGGGACCACTTAGAACCTCGTTTTTCCCCTGCAGCTGGACACACAGGCAGAAGCTGGACTTAGGGAAGGCAGCTTGGGGATTTTGTACACCCATATGCACACACCACAGTTATTTAACCTTCAGAGCTTTCTGTGCTCTCCCACACAGAGTGAGCACTCTTGAGAAGGAAGAAATCAAATCTGAAAGCCCTTCACAGGGATAAAAAGTTCTATATATTATTTCAAGCCTGCTCTGAATGGCTGACACTCCTCTTGAACAAGGACATATTAACTACTTTAACAGGGTGAAAGAGATTTGAGTGTGCTTCAGCAGAATTAGAACAATTATGTGCATTAGACTTCTGTAGGAGCTTAAAGCACTTTAATGGGATAAAGAAGAATTTAAGTGCTATGAGCTATAGAAAAGTTAAAAAATGGATCATTTGATAAAGATTTAAACTAAGTTAATGGATACTGTAGCAATTATCTACAGAGCGAATTGCTAGAAACAGATTTTGACAATAATCTTCTTTTCACGAATTCACGAGAAAAGATATTGCTACAGTGTACTGTCCACACTTAGCAACTTATTGAACTATTTCTTCCAAAAACAGAATTAAATTAGCACAGATTCACCTAATACATCTAATGCAGCTTAGGTGGTTCCTAGTTCTCTGATCATCCCCACAGTGGCAGCATTTATTAAGTGACATCATTAGCAGGAACGTGCCAATGTTCTTCCTCAGCCAAATTTCACTGCACAAATCACTTCAGCATGAACAAAGAACAGATGAGAGGGGAAAATTAATTAGTTCAGCGCCTTGTTCTCTCTCCTGCATACCCACAGCAGATATAACCTGCACACACAGTCACAAGGGTATGCAGGGAGATTTCTACAGGTTTTGCTTTTCTTTAAAGCACACTGGTCCTTCTCACAGCTTCTGAATGTGTCACCTCTTCATGTCTGTTTTTCCTGCTATGGCTCTGTGCGTGAAAGGGTTGTGAGCTGCTCAGAGCTGAGCAAGATGCTGATCAAAAGAGAGGGCGAGTGAGGGGGCAATTTGCTGCTGGAGCTTCTTTGGCACCAGGTAAAGGCTTTGTGCAGAATAACATCCCTCTGTTAATCACTGGGTCTGTGTAGAGGATAATCTGCTCCTCAATATTCTCCCTTATTGCTCTCAAAGTCTGACAGAGGAAAGTGCTGGTGCTTACAGGCCAGGGCAGGCAAGGGGCCTGGTGTCTTTAGGGGACAATGAACTGGAATTGCACACCCTGGTGGGGACGTGGATGGTGGGACAGCTCTGTAAAGCATGACCTCTCTCATTTTTACATGCTCACCTCAAGCCATTTTAAGGGTCTTTGCTTTCAGAAGACGCTGAACTCTCCCACCTGAAAATCACACCTCTCTCGCATCTCAAACCGGACACCCAAGGAGCTGGGTAACAACAACATCAACAAAAAAAAAATCTGTCTTTTAGGAAATTCTCAGCCTAAAATTTCCAGTCAAAGCTTCCAAGTTGCACTTCCAGCCAACATCAAACAACACGAAAAACATGTGCGACATGGAATAGAAAAACACTTCTGGTTTATAAATCTAGCTATGGTTGTTAACGTGAAACAGCGGGCAAACCACATTGTTGCTATTTCACCATCACAAAACAGAATGCTACTGAAACCTCAGTCATCCCATCTTCCCAAAAAACAATATCCATGTGGCCATCTCACAGGCACCTGCTTTAAACACACTTGAGGGCAGATGCTTTTAAGCAAGAAATATATCAAATTCTGTATGTTGAACACATTTAGTGAAAGCCACATAAGTGTATTTAAATCCAAACCTTTCTTATTTGCTTAACATTATTGAATTATTCACAGAGCTTATACCTGCCTTTATGGTTTTGTGGTGTAGAACTGAGCTGAGGATCCTGCAGTTTGAGTGTAATGAAGTAAGCATAAAACCAATTTGTGCTTCATGAAATGAAGAACTTGAGTGAAAACATTTACATTTCTTCTTACATTAGCAGTCAACTAACCTGTGCCAGCTTTGTACACGCTTGCATAATATATTTTAGATTTTAGAGCAAAAGCAGCAGCTCCATTTGTCACTGTCTCATCTCAGTCACACTCACAGCATCATCCAGAATGTCACCCTTGTGTCTCTCTAGTCTGTTTTTGTTACCACACCAGGCTAGGATCACTAAACCACAGAATCACAGAATCATTTAGGTTGGAAAAGACCTTTAAGGATAGAATCATAGAATCCTTAAGGTTGGAAGATCCCTCTAAGATCATCGAGTCCAACCATGAACCCATGACTGCCAGGTCCACCACTGGACCATGTCCCCAAGTGCCACATCCACACATTTTACCCTCACACTGCCAAATCCAGCACGAATATGTTCAGCTACATTGACTTCCTTCAGCATGGAGCAGGGAAACGCCACACGAAATTTACACTAACCTTCCACTTCAACAAGAATAAAATATGTAACTGATTAAATCTTAATTAACAGCTCAAAAAAAGCTTCTTAATGTCATGTGGCACATGCATCTTAATTATCTGATTGCTCTATCACTGTTTGCATGAGGGAAAAGGCTTCTGCAAATTTTCAACTGCTTTTCATTCCTTCTTCCTTCCATTTTTAAAGCAATAGAAACTGCTTCCAGTTCCTGGTGATGGAGCCAGCTGCATTTGAAAGGGGTCTTTGTATTTTAGAACTTCTACCAGACTCAGCTGTGGTTAAAAGCTTCAATACTTTTGAGAATTTATCCCAAACCATCCCAGTTTCAACTTTCAGCGTCCTACAGAGTCTACCTCACAGGTTTAGCTCTGCTCCCAGTAAAACCACCCAGGGTTAGTTATAAGTTAAAGACAACTTTCACAATGCACTTGCCTGTTATTTTGAATTGTCACTGGCTGTAAATGCAGACCTGGAATGAAACCGTCACATCTTGGACAGATCACTCTTACCAAGATTTCTTGACTGTTTCAATACTTGAAGAAACATTTTCCACAAAAAGCAAGGACTGGCCACTTCCCTCCCTGTAACTTCTACTGTGGATACAGCCTTAGAAAAAAAAAGTTTCAAGAGGAAAAATATAAGCCAAAATTCACTGCTACACATGTGCAAACCCCACTAAAGCTGACAAAAAAATACACTGTATTGCATCTCCCATGCTAATGGTTGATGCAACTGAAGGTACAGAAGAAAATAATAAATATATTTGGTTTTGCCAGCTGCAAATAAAAACAAACACTGCTGTTGCCCATTCAAGTCAAAAGATAAAACATAATCATTATCTGCATCCCAACAAAACACAGAGGCTGTCCTGTGTTGGTTGTGCTCCAAAGGAATAATCTTTTCCAGGGACTGTTTCACTGTATAAGGAAAATACCTGCATAGGAAATGTGATCTCCAGCACATCATCTTGATGTACAAAATTCAGTGGGAAGGTTGTTAATAGGGAATACCGTTTTCTTAATGTGTTTATTAATATTTTCATTCCCTGACCTCTTTCCATTTTCTGCCCAAGGTGAATCTCATCACAGTGATGCTTTTTGAAATGCTAACAGCATCATAAGTAACCTAGAACATTGCATTTCTTAACTTCAACTGAATTCAAAGAAGTAAAGAAGTTAGAGAAGCAGAAATTTGTGCCAAATTAGGTGCAATTCACTGCACCCAGAGAAGGAAAGCATAAGCATACAAATTTTATATCTCCAGAGACTCCGTGTAGAAGGGAAGATTACATTGCACTGATATGTTTTTAAATAGGGATTCTTTTACATGGCATTAGTTAGGGTTTACTTATATTAAGTTATGCTGCCAGTGGTACTTTTCATGCAGCTTTTTCTGGATCCTAACAATACCAAAACCTATTACCCGAGCCAAATCTGTTGATACTTTTATTTTCTGTTACATTCATATTTGGCATCTGTCACATTTTACTTAACATTTCTTCTTTGAAATCACTGGAGTTCATCCATTAAAAATCTGCAAGGAGAAAAGCAAGCCTGTGCAGTAACAGGGAATTATACACACATCACACACATACACACAGTTAAAATCTCCTTACGTTCCATTCAAAGAAATGGGAAACCTGCAATATTCCAAATTCCACCCCACAATAACTTTCAAAAACGTATCCATTCTCTTTGGGAACTCTTGCAAATTACTCTCCCGTGTTCACTTTGGCAGAAATCAGGGCTAACAAGAGGAAAGCCTTGTTCTATCAGGTTTACTCAGCACTGAACAACTGTCCAGAGCACCTCAGCCACCTTCTGCTGCTCCCAGGCCGCACACAGAATTCGCTCTGTGCAGCTCTACTCCTGCTTTATGAACCCTAAAATCACCAAACCCAGGACTGAAGCGCTGCACTTTTCTCCAGATGATGGTAGATACAGAGCCTTGCCAGGCTCCAAAATAAACCTAATTATCTTGTGCATTGCCCCAGCTGAACTCTCTCTGCTTCCAGGAACACAAGCAGAAGCGCCAGGTAGCCGAGTATTCAGATCATGTCATCTTCCAAGACTTAAAAAGAAAATAATTATCCTCTAGTAATTGAAAACACAAAATGAGGTTTAACATCGTGTTCTGATCTTTTTATTTCATGCTGGGAGAGGATTAATTTGCTGAAAATGGAAAGTGCTCCCAGACAGCTGTACCTGGCCCGATGCAGCCCTGGCAATCCGAGCTGAGCGGGTGTTTGGGGAGCCCCGCACGGGCCCGCAGAGCTGACCTGTTTGAGTGCACACAGGGCTCAGGGTCAGGCTCGCCCATCGTGCCTCCCATACAGCTCTATTTGCTCTCACTGTGTCTGTTCATTATTCTGTGCACCAGGACAACGACCCAGGGCTGTTCAGAAGACACTTCACATTTTCCTGGTGCTGCAGAGCTACTTTTCCAAATCAACAAGGTTTCTGTGTGCCATTATCCAACTGCCAGAGAGCAAATCTTTCCCCTTCCCTGCAGAAATTCAAGATTATCCTTTAGTTAAGATTTTTGTAAGCCCATGGGTAGGTTTAGACAAGACCCTGAGTTTGCCAAAGGTCTTGGGGAGATTCTGCTTTTATTATTACTTAGTCCAAGTAACCTCCTCACCAGTGCCCTCATAAACCTCTTTTTTCAGGTCTGATTTAGCCCAGCAATTCACTGGCTTTCCAATTCACAGAAAACTCTAAGCAGCCCCTTCTCAAGCTCCAGGAAGGATCTTTCTGTCACCTCTGAGGCAGCAATTCATGTTTGCTCCTTGCTCAGTGGTAATGACACCTCCAGATTCTCCTATTTCACCACACAACCCCCCAAGTGACTGTAGTTGCTCTCAAGGGCAAGAGAAAACTCTGTTCTGCAGAAAGAACAACATTTATTTCTAACCCATTAACCACTCTAATGCAAAATAAACACACAAATCAAATACCATCCATCACATAAGTAAATCAAAAGTAGTTTGGGGTGATTTCAGTGAATTATAATTAGTTGCGCAGTGTTGTTAAATCAAAAGTAAACGGGAGAAATCTTGACTTGTAATGAGGCATGAGTCCTAAAAAACATATACAAAAATATGTAGAAGCCCAAGTTGACAAGATGTCTTAAGTATTTTTATTTTATTCTTTCACTTTACAAATGTTTGTTATGTGCATCTCTGCATCCTTCATGCCTTCAGTATCTTTCAAGCCTGCCATTAACTCTTTTAGAATTCGTAATTAATCTCAGTAATTCTGACTTTCTAGAAGACGCTTTTACATTTTCTGAATTCAAATGTTGTCTGCAAAATGGTTTTCTGACTCTTGAAAAATATTTCCTAGCTATCTTTTCAGGAATCAGGGTTGTCACTCCAAAGCTGTTGGCTGAAAATGTCAGGATTGCTCTCGTTTTCAAAGTTGCCCAAATCGCAAACCAAGCTGTAAAGCTAAAGAAACCTGCTGGAATCTCAACAAAGGTTCTTCAACACCAAAACTTTTCTGAAAAACCATGGGTTTTTAACAAGCCAGCATTTACAAATCAAATCATGTCTCAACAAAACATTCCCAGGAGCCCCAAAAGCCTGACATGGCTCTTAGGCTCAGCCTGAGGCAAAGCAGAGCCTGCAGCTCATGGTAAGCTCTGTGTGCACTGGCCTTTCTGCCTTGAGTTAACAAGGACTTATTATGAGCGGGTTTTTTAAATAAATAAATAAATCTGTCGTTTTTTATCATTATGGACTTGTTCAGGGTGTTTTATACACATGAAACATCAAATCCCACTGAGCTTAATAACTCTCTGGAAGAATTTCCATGTGTAATAAAAACCAGTGCTTAACATCAGGGTTGCAGGCTGTTATTTCAAGCTGCCTACAGCTCTCAAGTGTTTCCTGGGCCTGACACATTAACTGTAGAAGAAATCAGAATCTGGAGCCCTTGGAATAGAAACAATGGATAAACCACTCCTTACATTAGGAAAAAAGGTTTTTTCCTGAAAACAGAAGACTAGATAGGAGAGGCATTAGTTCCCTAAGTTTTCTGGGGCTGTCCCTGTCCCCTCAGTATTTGGCAATTTCTGGTACCTCTGTATTTATCCTCACAAGTAACTTTTCTGCAGAGTTCTCAAGGTGAGGAGAGACTTGAAAAGGCTTGTTTAGGAATACTTAGGGAGTTGTGTGAGGCTCACAGAGCCCTTGGTCACAGCAGCACGCTCCCTATAAAATATTTCTCCCTGTAAAAATAAAATGTGATTGTCATGAGTTGGTTCTTTTACTGCATTCAGTACAAGCCTCCTGCCACTGTAGTCTGGAAAGAAGCACAAAGCAAAGGAGCTTCTATCCCCACCTCTGCTTTAGTGTGTTCATACCTTTCTCTTCTCCCTTCCTTGATCGTTACAATCTGAATTCAATCATGATTTCAACCCCCACACCTCCCCACTATCTTTTTGGCCCCATATTGTTCTATTTTTCTCAAGCCTGATGAATACAGAATGCACCTTGAAAGCCTGCCTGTTTCACTTTTCACAGGGCTTAAAAAGATGGAATGCCTACAAATGTCTTTTTTTGTTGTTGTTTTTTCTTTAATCTTTGATCAAGGGAGTGCTATGTAGAGAAGAAACAGCCTATAAACCCCATATGACATAGAGAGGGTGGGGAAAAAAGTGTTCTCTGCCCTCAGAAGGGGAGAGAAATATTCAGACTTCATACACAGGTTTGCTAGTGCTGCTGAATCTTATGCTGCCAAAAGAAAAAGCAATGAAAAGTGTTCCCAAATCACAGTTTCCCTGTATTTTGAATCAGTAGATTGTTCTTAAAAGCTACAATCTGTTTTTCATTTCTTTTATTTTCCAGGTCATCTCCTGTAAGACTATTCTACAGCGAGCCACAAAGTACAGACTAGAAACGTATTTATTCATGAAAAGAAAATAAAAGGGTAAAGAGTCCTGCACAGGTGAAAATGCACCACTGGGCTTTCACTGAGACTATCCAAGAACATCCTTAGAAACAAAGATCTTAAGAATTTGAACTCATTGGCTTTAAAGCTGACAGAAGTAAAGCACAGATCTCATCACCTTCATCTATTGAAACTCATTCAAACTCAGGTTTCCAGGAGCTGACATCATTTAGCACACAGGTCTGAGGAGCAGCTGGGCACTTAAAGGAGTGCCTGTTTAACTCCTTCAGCATATGAATTTGTGGAAATCATCTCCAAAATACCCAACAGGGTGCCAGAGGTCTAAATCAGCCAATCAGTAGTTGTGCTAATTGAAGATTCCCATAGGCTCTATCTATATCACTAAAGATGAACACTCATGCTTTTTGCTTTGGTTGCAGGTGGCAGAGTTTCATTTTCCCTCTGTGAGAATTCTGCACAAGCCCTTGTTTCCAAGCCCCATGGAAAATGAGCCCAGTTTTAACAGCATGTGCTGCTCTCACACTGATCCTTGTCCTGTTCCACTGCAGCAGCCCCTCTGCACACCCGTCCTGCCCAGTGCAATCCCTGCCCCAGGGAGCTCAGATCCTGTTTGGACACACCCTGGGACGTTGGTGACAGCCTTGGACAAGGCCACAGCGTCTTTGAGCCAGTCACAGCATCAAGGGGAGCAAGAAAGGGCACATGGAAAAGCTGCCAAACAAGGGCAGAACTCCACAGCACAGGGAAGTTAAGTTTAGCAGAGCTGGATGCAGAGAATGAAAGCTGATATAAAGAGATCAGGTAAATAAATATCTGGCATTGCTGTGCCTACAGAGGTCATTTCCCACAATAAATCACAAAAGGACTTTACAGAGGAGCCTGTAACAGCTGTATCTGTGTTTTTTAAGAGCTCCACCTACAGCTGATGGCATTGGAAACCAAAGAAACTTCCATGTTATCTTTGAATAGCAGAAGTTCTTGGGAACTTGGGGAAAAAAAGGATCCTACAATGCAAGGCACATGTGAATGAACAAGAGGACAAGCCTGGTAGATTCTCTCTGGATTTAATACAGAAAAGAGGGATGAAACATTTCTGCTAGTGGTTGTTGGATTTTTCAGATCACCACGGTTTAGTGTCAGGAGCTCATAATGCTCAGATGGATCCATAGTCTGCTTCCTGTCTCCTGAATTTACAGTTGACTGGATTTGATAAGAATAAGTAGCAGTAAATTCAAGAAAGGAAGGGAAGAGAGATGACCCAGAGTTGACTCAGCCTCCAATATCTAGATCAAATAATTATATATAGGTCAATGCTATTTCTCTCAACCTGTTTGTCAGATTGTGCCATAAATAAAGCAGACTGTCCTTAATGAAAGGTTGCCTTAAGATCTCAGGCTACAAAGCCACATGCAAGGAGTCAAGATGGAGTTAGCATCAAGGTGGAAAAATTTTTTGACCCATTTGTTGATACTTGATAATTTATTGATAAGCTAAGGCATCTTTGTTGCCCAGAATGTAACCAAAAAGCAACACGAAAAAAGAGCAGAGATGTGGTTTTAGCTTTCCCGATGACAACCACGTATTCCACACCTAAACCAGATTTAACACTAAATCTAAACTAGATTCAACATCTAAACCAGATTTACCACTGCCAGAGCCTAACACTTGTAACACCTAAAACCTGTTTTGCTTTCTTTATGGCAACATGGAGACCAAAATATTTTTGAACTAGGCCATCTAAATAAGCAGGAAATTTAATGCAGGTGTCATAAAAGACAAAGTGTTGAATTCCAGTTGAACACCAACTCTTACTATTACATCTGTCTTTAAATCTCTCTTCCAATGCTTTAACCATAAGCTGCCATTGACAAATTTGGATCAATTTTGCCACATTCAGAGTGATTTTCATCAAGCTGAAATCATCATTAACTGCAAAGAAAGTGCTTGCATGTCAACACAAAGAAAGCTTAAAAGTAAGTTATGGGACTTTGATCCTCATCAGTGTCACAGCTACATCAGGTCAGAGAAATCTGTGCTGCCCGTGCAGACTTCAGGTTCCAGACCTCAACTCCTGGTTCTGAACAGGCTCCTTGATAGCTCTGAAAAAGGCAGAGCAGGTCAAAAGAGGAGACAGAGCAAAGGTCTCAGAGGAGGAGCAGCATTTTTTCTATTCTGTATCTCAAGCACCTGACTGCTGAGGCAGTGGTGTAAACCCTTCCTCAATGCAGGAACCAAAGGGGTAAGAGGGGCACAGTTCTTCTTCCCCTTCTCAGCAGAAGTACCAAGAACCAGTGAAACTGGCTCAGCAGTTTTCAAATGTGGGCAAGGGACTAATGGTGAAGAAGAAATCATTAAAGTACCTGTTTGACTGCACAGAGGATACATGAAGCCCTGGTTCAACAATTCTGTTTTCAGGGTTTATATTCCAGGAAGCAGATGTGTATTCTAACCTCTACCAGAGGCTGGACAGCCCCAGTGCCTCAGCAGGGGTCTGCAGAGAAATATTTGAGCAATGTATGCTCTGTATGAAAGTTTCAGATGAGAGGGATTTGCATTTGGGATGGAGACCTAACAGCACTGTGACCAAAGGACATCATAAACAGTGTGTATGGAAAACTTCAGTGAGTCAGATCTAGTCCCCCCAAACCAAAACATGCTCAGATTCCTCTGTCATAAAGATCACACATTATCAATAGATGTGGTACATGTTTTCACTGAAAACTGTCTGGTGAGAAAAAAAGCTCTATTTTGCAAAACACATAATTTAATTAATTTTTCTATGATCTTCACCAGACAAGTGCTGGAAGGGCATGACATCATTTGTACTATGGGCACTGCTCAGAGCATTTTGCAGATGTGCCTAGAACAGCTCATGCATTTTTAAGCATAATCACACAGACAGAAATTGTAAAAGCCAGATTTAGTCACTTTAGAGGACCATGAAAAAGGAAAAGAAAAACCCATGCCTTCTTCCTTTCCTCTTCTTTCTTTAAAATACAAACCAACACTTAGTGTGTCTCTTTGGCACTCTAGAAGTTTCTGTGGGGATCATTTCAATTCCTCCTATGGATAGAGACCTGCAAGACGTGGCTTTCCAGTGCTCAGCCTACTTAGTCATCCACAGGTTTACAGCTCTGGACATTAAAGCATCCATGGGCTGGAGGTTCTTCTGTGGAAGAACCAGGCAATCCATATTGGAGTGTAGGAATCAGGACAAAAGTATGGAATTCAAACAGGCTTTCCATAGAAGCAAAAATAACAATTACTTTTATTTGTCACCATTTTTAGCAGAATGAGCAGTAATCAAACTTTTGCAGAAAAAGAGCCTCATTGCAACATGAAGAGGCTCTGATGGACAGGTTTTCTGCCTGCTGGGATCCCCCTTTGTTCTGTGCCCAAACTGAGCCGCATGATCCTCTATGGCAGCTCCAGAAACTGCTGAAACACCAAACCAACGCCCCAGCCTACAGAGGTGACTGTCTTCCAGGGCAAACATCCTGAGGAGGAAAACCAGAGCTCATTTGGCTGATCACAGCCAAGCTCCCTCCCCTGTGTCATGTTCTGCAGCCTGAAAAACCTTTGCTTTGACGCTTGGGTTTTTTCCCTCTCATGAGTTTTAAAACCGTAACTGCAGCATCATTTGCCACAAGTGTCAGCAACAAGAGTAAAAAGCAATCCCAGAGAAAGAAGGGATTTCAGCTGCACCACACAGGCTCTCAGGGCAGCAGTGCTGGGAGAACAAGCACAGCCAAACTCTTCTGCAGTCTCCTCGAGCCTCGTGCTTCTCCAGTGATTCCAGGTAATCATATTAACAGCTTCAAACGTTATGTAATGACATCATTCAAACACATTGCTCCCAAAGGTTTGATATTAGATCAAGGAATTACCATCCCTCATGCATTCATGACAAATCTAATAGGAGGAAATGATTTGTTACACAACACAGCTTAGGTTGGTTTCTCCCCTAACAGCAAATGTCTGCTCTTAGCTCAAGTTTCTCATCTTGCCTGGAGCTAAGATGCTGCACAGTAACCCTTAATTTGATATCTGAATTAGGAGAAGGACTTTACCTGAGGTCGAGAATGGGTTACTTCAGTACCCTTTCTATGTCTGATGTACGAGTTGTGTTTCCCAAAACTGTTTAAGACCCTCAGGAAGGCAAGTCCTTTTGAAAGCTGACAGAATTCAGGCACTGATATTGTGTATTCTAAAAACCAGCACTGGCTCGTTTTTTGCAAACAAACAAAAACAAGCCAACCAAAAAAAAAACCCAAGAAACACAACCTCCAGCCCATGGATGCTTTAATGTCCAGAGCTGTAAACCTGTGGATGACTAAGTAGGCTGAGCACTGGAAAGCCACGTCTTGCAGGTCTCTATCCATAGGAGGAATTGAAATGATCCCCACAGAAACTTCTAGAGTGCCAAAGAGACACACTAAAATGCAGTTCCTGTGCCTGCACCTGCCCTAGAGAAACTTCCGTAGGTTTGGTGGAATTCAAAATTGCTGAAAGCAAAAACTAAGTGCCAAATATTCCAGTAAAAATACTCCTCTGGTGTGCAGCACAAACAAATTTCTAGCCAAAGGTACAAAATAAGAAAACCTCGGGAGTAATCAGATTCTAGAGAGTTCTTATACCTCTCAGAGATAAGGGGTGGAATTGTTCAAAAAGTATTATCATGTAAACATTAAGTACATAAACACCTGATCCAAGAACTGTTGTCTTGGTCCTGGAGGGAAATACTTTACTGCCCCTTACCTATGTACATAAAATATCCCACTTCTGTCTCCAGACATAAAAAAAATGCAGGTGTTATACAAATATCTGAAGAAAAAGCTGAAAAGAGAAAATACACCTGTGTTACTGTTCAGTTTTCAAATTAAAATATTACAGTTCTTTTTCAAGTTATGTCATTACTGCCTCTTTTTTTCTAATTCCAAGCAGACTGGAGAAACAAGCTGCAAGGTGGGGTGGGGGTCTATTGTTAATTTTTCCGTTGCTGGCTTTCTTCTCCCTGGCTCTTACTCTCAGGAATCTTTTACTCGAGCTTACAATATGTCTTATGACTAGAGACTACTTTTCACAAGTTCCATATTTCCCTTTCATGCATCACTCATGCCTATAAAATGAAGATTTGTGTATTCAAGTGAGAGAGAGGCAGGGACATACGGAGAACCTGTGCAGTCATCCACCCATGTTATTCATTAATTGCCTCAGAAGTGACCTCTTCCTTTTTTTTTTTAATTTGAACTCTTGCCTACATGAGGACAGAGCCTTTTCCTTTTTGTTTTGTAGCGTGCTCGGGGCTACGCAGAAATGTCACCTCACGAAAGCAGAAGAAAAAGAAAAATAAGCCAGCTGAAATTCAGATTATGACACTTCTCGCAAGCTGCAAGGAAATGATGATCCTTTACCTCAAACTGTCAGATGCATCTTCCCAAATCCCTCATTGCTCTGTAATGTATTACCATAGCAACTCATCTCTGCACTGATCTAGTGCTCCCCATGGGCAGCCTGTACTTTGTCAGCGCTGCCACTCCTCTGTGATGCAAGGAACACTGAGCAGTTAAATACCAAATCATTAAAGCAATGTTTCCCCAGTGACCACGCTGAATCACACAAGGATTCAAACCAGAATTATGGCAGGGGAAAGCAAGAGTGGAGCAAGAGGAGCTTGCAGCACTTGGTGTAGGAGGGAAATGGAAGTGTTGGAAAATAATAAACAAGGCAAGAAAACAACTTCTAATGCTTGATTTCCTGAAGGAAGGAGGAGCACAGCATCACTGGGTTGTGGAGCCTGACTTTATGGATCCTGCCACTGATACACTTCCCTCACCAGTCCTCTACTCCCAGTTTTACTCTAAGTAATCCAAACCTTGATTAATATTTATCTGCTCAATGACAGCTGCCAACAAAACGGCCAACCACTGCATCTCTGACTTCAAGCACCTGGCTGTGTGCTTTGCTAGGCACGAAAAGAAGATCAAGACCAAAATCTCATTTTTCCTCCTTTGCCTTTTATATTTCTTAATCTTCCATCTTCTTATCTATGCACATAAAACTTTACATCAGCTGATGTCAGCGTCCTGCCTCACCAACTACAAATTAATTCTCCCTCAGGAGAGAAGCCCTGTTCCTCACACAGCACAATGTGCTCTCCAGACCCTTTGCAGGGCTGTTGCCTCCATGTGCCTTATCCAACATGCACAGAACAGACTCAGAAACTTTACAACATTTCTCCCACGATACACCAACAACCAGTGGAAAGGTGGGGAGAAAATTCCAGCTTTCCTAATTCCCACTGTTTCCCTTGTAACGTCACCACTGCAGTCACACAGCCTGGAACGTGAATGCCTGCTAAGGGGATTGCAGGTGCCTCTTGCCCCTATGATAGAGACACGTTTGAAACTTTTTCCTTGTGTTTCCACAGAATTGCAGAATCCAAGGCTCCTTCTCAAAAAGGTTTTATTTTTAATAACTAGGATATACGTTACCCCGTTCCTAGGAGTACAGAGAGCTTTAGTCTTTCACAGTTTGGAAAACACACACCACTGATGTGAAAGGGGTAACTCTGTATGCCTCAGACTGACAGAGTCAGGGTGAGCTTTTTCATCCTCCCACACTACCTGGGAGTAAAGCACGTCCAGAGGTTCTCTCCACTCTCACACAGTGACATTGTGAAGCAAAGCTGCTGCAGCTGCAGCTCTCTGGATCTGACAGACCTTGGCCGTAGCAGGGGTGGCCTGTGGTGTTTCCTGTGTGCTGCACAAAAGCCAATCCCTGCTCTCAGCTATTCCTCTCCCACCTTGGAAGACAAACTTCATCACAGCATGGCAAGGAAAATCCCTGTCTAACACCTGGAGTTTACACGTGCAAGATGGGACTCTGAGATGAGACAGAATGCTGTTTTATTAACACTAGAAAGGTCTTTCTTTTTTATAATCAAGTGTTCAGGCTGTTCTTCATCACTGTAAAAGCCTGCTGCAGGTTTAACAGAGTCAGGATTAGGTGAATGATGGTGGTTCTGCTCTCCAAGTTCAAATTTGCCTCAGTCCCCCTTGCTGGCTCTCACTCTGATGAAGCAGCACCTTGCTTAGCAGAAAACCACTTGTTTCTTCTTTATTTACTCAGAAATAACAATCTACCTAGGCTGACTGCAGAACACCTGGAGGGAAAACATACAAACCAGAACTGGAGGAAATCCAGTGCCACTCCTGTGTTCTGAAAGGACAGGCAGGAGGATGAAAGGAATGAGAGGCTCGACAGCCTCACCTCAGCACCTGGGAAGATGATGGGGGAAATAATCCTGGAAAAGATTTCCAGGCACGTGAAGGACAAGGAAGACATCAGGAGTAGCCAGCATGGATTCACCAAGGGGAAGAAGAAGGTGGTTCTGGGATGAGAGATGGCTTGGCAGGCAAGAGGAGCAGTGGACACTGCCTGCCTTAATTCAGCAACACTTCTGCCACCATGTCCCTACCAGATCCTCGTAGAGGAGCTGCTGATAAAGGGGCTGGGTGAGCTCACTGAGAGATGGATTTAGAACTGGCTGAACATCCAAGTGCAAGGGTGGAGATGGATGGTGAAAGTCCAGCTGGAGGCCAGCAGCCAGCAGTGATTTTGCATCAGCCTCTATGGGTACTTCATGAAAACTCACCTGCCTCCATTTTTTCAATTCGCTTTGTTTAAAATCCTGTCAGCTTTAGGTTCTTTTCCCTTTGCTCTTTCGCCCTGTACTAAGCACAGAATGTCATGATATTAAGTCTCTTTTGCTAGAAAATACCCACTAGGCAATTAAGATTGAACTCCTTCAAACACTGAGCCCTCTGTGAATGACATTTTGGTTGTTTTACTCGTTCCCATGTTGTGGGAAGGCAGCTTGTGTGTAATACAGGAGCCAAGGGACTTACAAATCCATTTTCTTTGATATCTGGAAAGACAAAGCTGTCTTAAAATATTATGAGCCTCAATTAAAATACAGCTGAGGGCAGCAGGCTAAAGTGTGGCTGTGAGAGTCACAGAGCTGAATGCTGGCAGGAACAGGGATGAAGTGCTGGAATTCAAACCAACTCCTGTCACTAATAAACACAGGCAGAGACAGATTCCCCCTTCAGAGCAGTTCATTAACTTCAGCAGTTATTGCTGTCTGTCTTCTTATGCAGAAGTCAGAAATTCCTTTCTGGTTTATGGGCTGGGTTTATGATAAAGAGTTTCACACCACCTGACGGAGAAGATTCCCTCCCAGAGAGGTCAGTTTGCAAACAGCACACATTCAACACAGCATAGGCACATATCCAATACAAAAAAGCTCCAGAGACACCTTAGGCAGTAACTTTGACTTCCAATTCAGAAGCTTTTTCAATTAAAGACTTTTCAGCTCTGTTGTAAGTTATTACATGACCTGCCCTTGGCCAACCATGTTCTCTTCCCCTATTTTACACAGCCCTAAAAATGAGTTTGGTTCTGACCTATTTCACAACTGATTGTTCCTGTGTTGTTCTTTGGGCTGTGGGCTATAATGTTTATGGATCACAGAGGCCTGCATAGATGGACTGAAATATTTTATTGCAGCCATTACCATTGGGCAATCATCATGTTTGAGAAAGACAAAATTATTTTCCACACATTTGCAGAAAAATCCAGCTGCAGGATATCTATCCACTGATGGTTTTAAAAGACTGAAATAATTCAAGAAGAAAAAAAGAAACTCAGAGAAGAACAATGTCATTCAGAGAAGGACACAACTACACCTCATCCTGAATACAGAGCCAGGGTAGTGTGCATCCAAAGTGTGAATGGAAAGCAACAGAGGTTTTTTCTCTTTCAACTGCACACTTGTATTTAATGCTGCAGGAAAGCAGGCTGTCCTTATGTGCTGCCACAGATAATTATCCCCTGTACCCTGCTGGGGACAGAATCCATTGCTCACATTTGCAGAGGTCATCATTGTGACTGCAGTCCTTAATGGAAAACACACTACCACGTCAGGATAGATAAATGGAAGTAAAACACGGATCTACAAAGGCAACTTTGAGGAAGTTGAAACCTCTCTGCTGAATCTCTGCCCTAGTTCTAACTCCAAGACCTTTCCTCCCTCTAATAATTTACAATATCATCGCTAGCATGTTTTTTTTTAATTGATTTCTGTTAGAGGCTCGTGGAAAATGAACACCAAGAGAACAAGAAGCATCCTGTCCAGAAAACACCCTTTGTGATGAGCTGCACCTTGCTCCATGTCAGCCCTGTCACTGCTTTGAGTGGGAAACACTCAGCAAGGAAAAAGGAAAATATGAACACAGGGCTGGCTTTGGTCAGAGCAAAACATTCCTTGAAAAATCAGAAAAATGAATTTGGCAAAAAAAGGAAACAAGAGAAACAGGCACAGTCAACAGTTGTACCTGTTGTAACTACATTAACCTGAAGGAAAAAGACAGGAGGGTAGAACATTTGATGAAGTGACTTAATTCAAAATTTCTAAATATTTTTCCCCTATTTTTAACCCCAGAGGAACAGGAAGAAGGCACAGCAGCTTATCTTACACAGCCCTGCTCTGCTCACTAGGCTGCTCAACATGCAGAGTCCTCAATCAGCAGTGACAAACTCAGCACAGCTCCCCAGTTCACAGTCAGTGTTTGTAACAATAAATTAAAATTACTTTAAGGGGCTGAAAAGCCTTTCCAAACTATCCTGTGGCTCCTGACTAAGGGAAGTGTACGGTTCAGGTTCTTATCCTGCCATCACTCAGGCAGACCCAGTGGATGTAACCTGACCTTCCTTCCCTCACAGCTGCTCCCCACACAAACGTCTCCCCCTCCGTTGCATACTGGGCTGTAGGGTTAGGGGATGTGTCCTCTCATCCCTGTGCCTGCAAAGATGAAAGATCAGTAATCCCAGCCTGTTTGAAGGTGGTACAACTGTCCAAAACCAGGCAGCTGCCTAAACTGTCATCAGTCTGAATTATTTCCCTCTCTGTGTCTCCAGTTTTCTGAATGGTCTTCACACACTGAACGACATAATCAACCTCCTGCATGGCTCTAATCATGCTCCACTGCTGAAAAAAATACAGATCATTTATTTTCAGTGAAAAACACCTACTTTCAGAGAGCAGGAGGGACTGCAGTTTAGAAGAATGCTGCTGCAAGGTGACATTTAACACCCTCTTCTCTGTATTTACTCACTAACCCGTGCAATAATGCCAATCGGTGGAACACAATGAGAACATGCTCCTTCCACTTAGTACTGAGGGAAGAAGAGGTTTATTCTCAGTACAGATGATCCAAATTCAAATCTGTAAGTGGTTCCCTGGTTTAATGATTCTATTTTATCTTCCCTTGTCAGTGCAGCAGAGGAACAGTATTGGTGACAATGATTCATTCTCCTCTTTCTGATTCTGCCATCTTGTGTCTGAATTCAACTTTGGGAATCATATATTTTCATTCTAAGAGCCGTGTAGACATCACTGATGTCCAAGAAAACCTAAATTCTCCATACACAGGGAGGATTAAAAGTTTTATTTCATTGTTCAATTTAAAAAGATTAAATCCAGGCAGTTTTCTATATCCTGGTTGCATCACTCCATTTGGGAAAAACACTGAAAGCCAGGGGACGTTAAGAACAGTTTAGAGCAACACCAAAACTCCTCTCAGCTTTACCAAGGACGGGAGCAGGCTCTGGACAAGGCAGGAAAACACATAAGAGTAGCAGGATATTATCTCTTGTCTCTGCATCTGGCCCTTGGCTGGGTACAGCTGAGCCAAACCAGGCAGCTGGAACCAGAACCTTCAGAAAGCAAAGCAAACCAAATCCTGGTGGTATTTCTGCCACCAAGGAGCACCAGCTTGGGGTTCGAGAGTGGAGCCAGGCTGCCTGCACCCATCACCAGGGCTGCCTGCCCAACTCAGGCTCAACAGGACTCTCCAGGTGCAGGAAGGGCCTGCTCAGCCTCATAGCGCTGCAGTTTCATCAGAACTGAAGAATGAACAGAGTTAAAAACAGTTCGGTTTTGATGATGAAATGCCCAGTGTGCCCAGGGACCTGCTCTTTCAAACAGGCTCATGGTTAGGAAAATGGACAATGCAGAAATTAATGGCAGCACAGCACGTGATGGGAGACAGCTGGGAGCCCAAAACTGCTCCCACAGAGCTCCTCAGCCCCTCACCCCACAGCACCACCATCCCCACTGCAGATAACCAGGCACCCACACCTGAGCTCTAAAAGCCACCATGGACACAAACCCTAAGGGTGTGCAGGAAGGAATACGCAATTCAAAGCAACTCTTACTTAAAGGAAGATTTTAGTCAGTTATTACAGAAGGTTCTGGTGTACTGTCTGCAGTGAAATAAATAAATGAATGCATAAAGGGAAAAAGGAAAGGACACTTTTTTTCTCCCTATTAGAGGAACGAAGGGATAAAAACTGTTTTGAGCCATCTTGGACATCATATTCTGGACTTTGATAAGAGCAGGTAAGATCTTCAGCATAAAGGGAAATGGGGAAAAAGCCCCAAACTCTGCTGAATGACAGCACATTTCCCTTTCAGTGCTGCTTGAGATGGTTGTTCTGCTACCTACAGGAGCTGCCCAGGCACACAGCTATGAACACCACAAAGGGTTCAGGCCCTCTGGCTGTCTCTGCTGAGGGCACGGTCTGAGTCAGGCCAGCCTCCAGCCAGACACTGCCTGCAGTCAGGCATGTCCTCCCCCAGCATATTAAATGGCCTTTATAGCAGCTTTAAAGGCTACAAGAGGAGAGAAAATCCCTCCCAAAGGTACAGTGCACTGCCAAATCACTCTATGATTCTTACTTACAAGATGACAGCCATAGCTCTCAGCGTAATCGATGTTTTCTTTAAAACCTTCTTGAAGAAACAACCAGGCCAGAGTGCACTGGAGCAAGGCTTCCTGAGCTTTTGATGGATTTGGGTCCTGATATGGCAAGCAAAATTCTGTGATCTGTGCTAGGCAGAAGGTCAGCCACATACACATGATGGTCTTTTCTGCCTTTAAGGGCTTAGGAACAGCAATCCTTTACAATTCATCTTCCACATCCCTACATTACCTTGATTAATAAGAGTGGTGTCTGGGCCAGAATATCCATATCCACTGATGTACTGATGTATAAAATACTGAAGTAAATTCCAGTCCCCACAGGCAGGAATTTGGAATGCCAGAGGTCTGTGTGAACATTACACATCCCTGAGTTTGGTTTGTTACCTGCTTTGATTTACATGCAGTGGGTCCTGTTCTGCAGCACTGTACCCTTAACAAGTTGACAGAAGCAGCATTGCTGAGCCTCCTTCTCCTCCCAGGAAGGCATTTATGGGTGGATTTAACAGCAAGTGTAAGGCTTCTTCTGCGTGCATACAGCACATCCCAGAGGTTTGATTCCTGTCTCGCTCTGCCTCCAGGGCTCAGCACTGACAGGAGACTCAAACCCCTGGGTGCCAAAGGAGGAATCAGGGAGCAGCAACAGGACAGCACCTTCCTGACCAAGAAACCCTCAAACCCAGCTCGCCTCCACCTTACACCAGGCCAGTTCTGTACTGGGATGGTTTCAAAAGCCAGAAAGTGCCAAGTGAGGTCTCTCCGGGTCAGCTCTCATGTCTTCAGCAAATACTTTCTGAAAAGATTAGAAGGAAAGAAAAAAAAGAAAAAAAAATCTATCTGATGTGACTTTTACCAGGGGAATACGTTTAGCTGTGGGCAGAGATAGAGCAGTGCCCCTTCAGCTGAGATGCCAGGACTCAGCTCCCACAGTGTCACAACCACCTGATCAAACTGTGCCATAAATTGGAGCTGTCAAGTAGAATTCAGCCAGTATTCGAGGCATCACATCTCCTGCTCCATCCCTAGGAGGGGACCAGCCCTCCACAGAGCAGAAATGTCACTGGACTATTTAATTTCAATGAGTTTGCTGTCTCCTGAGTGTAATATCTAATTAATATATCTAACCCTCTTGCTGTTTGGGGTCTCACAGCATCATTTACATATCCTGTGCATCGTTAGCCATACCAAGTGCTCAGATTTGTGAGGATAAGAGGTGTGTTGTGACTGTGTGGGAAACTGGCTTAATTTTGAGCAGCTGAAAGATTAACAACCAGTGGAATCATCAAAACCAGCACAGAAATATGTATGTATACTGTTATATTAGTGTTTACTGAGGCTGCAAAATGTAATTAGCAGGAACAGCTCAGATCCTTGTGGGTTAATCATGAGTTAGGGATGAGGGTTTGGTAGAGGAGGCACTTTGGAGACAGGAAACATCTGCCTTATGGACAGCTGGACAAGGCAAAGACAGGTGGAACATTATCCTCAGAAACTCTTCTGAGATGTGCTGTGGGTAAAAGCAGAGAACATTTATAGAGTTTTCCCTTGCCATCTCCCCATGTTGTGCTAAAGGCATTTTGATCCCTGTTGGTCCCTTCTGACTCAGGATATTCTGTGAGAGACCTATGGATCTCCCAGTCTGCGTGTCCTGAAAAGGAACACCACCATTGTCCTTAGCAGGTTCCACAATCTGATATGTTTAAACATTAAATCGGGCCAAATCTAATTAAATAGATATTTTAAATCTGATCTATAGTGGCATAAATGAAAGCAGGTCATAGCCCTCTTTTAATCTTTTTTCCTATACTCCTAACTAGTAAAAGAAAAAATGTCTTTTTACCCTTGGAAGATCTTTGCAGTTGCAACATATGACTATTAGAAAAAAGTGAAAATTGACAATTTGTTTCCATAAAAAATTTAGAAAAATATATGCTCTCTCCATAGAGTTTTTATTTGCTTTTAGTTGATTTGATTCAAATACAAAATGCACTGAAAACATATCTTTAAATCCCATTATTTTAAATCCCATTTATTTAAATGCCTTGCTTTTCTTTGTAAATAGTGAGAAGCTTTCTATGCTATAACCTCTAGAGTTATTTCCCATAATAGCCTGCATTAGTAAAAATACTATTTACCAGTCCCTCCAAAGAACCTCAGACACTCCAGCACTAAACCCTTAGGAATTCCCTTTTTTATTATTTAGAAAGGATTATTGATAAAGTTATGGAATTGGAATTATGTTTATGGCAGCTAACGGATCCCAGGTAACCATTCATGCAAAGTATTCCCACAAGATAATTTCCTGTGAGAATTCCCAGTCTCCCAGGAGCAGCTGAGGAGGTGTGGAAAGGCACAGACTGTGGAATCAAACAACTCCTCAGAGCTGCAGGATGGGCCCAGGAGAGGGTCAGGGCTGCAAACCCCAGCTCATGAGAAGCAGCCCCTCTGCAGACAGACATCTCTAAGCCTCCTGAGCTAATTACAGTCTCTATAAACTAATGAATATCACTAATTATATATTTCACCAGTTACCCTGACAGAGAACACCCCTGCAGTTTGTCCTTCCTGCTGTCACCAAGCCCACAGAGCATCTCCACCCTGATGTAAAGTTATTTTTCTCTAGATTTACCCTGGATAAACTATACCATTCCCTTTCAATAACAAGGCAGAGCCTTCAATAACACCATTAAGTAACTCACACTTTGCTTTTTCTCATTAAGAGGCATTTAAAAGGAAGCCATTAAATTTATAGAGGGTTAAAACCAATAAGAAAACTCAAACTGCTCACTCATTAACTCGTTCACCCTTGTGCCTCCCAGGCCGTTACTTCCCTTCTTATTACCAACTTGCAATAAACTTCTTCCTTTACTACCCTGCAAGCTGCAGAAATGGAATGGTGGCTACACTGTGACCTGATTTATGGACAGAGGAAAGCAACGGCTCAGTGTGCATCACATTATTGAGATCTATGTTACAGCTTTCCTAATGTAAAAAATGATTCATTGCTTCATGCACAAATACAAGTGTTCAGGCACATTGTTTCCTCAGTACAGTGGTGTTTGTAAAGTTGGTTCATTTATCCCTGGGCCCAAGAATAGGGAGCCTTTTGTGTTCAGCTAACAGAAGCAAGGCAAGTCTGAGCTAAAGCTTGGGTATGTCCAAACAGCACCCTTTGCAATGAAAATAAATGTTACAAAATAATTATTGGGCATAATATTCATGTAAGTTATTTTCAGAGAGGTGTGGGAATGGTTTAAAACAGTTTTATATATTAATAAATGTGAAAGACAGATTTAGCTCTTCATTTCAGGTAAATATTAAAAATTAGTGCTTTTACCTTCCCAGAACTCTGAGAGAAGCCTACCTTACCAATAATGTAAATTTATTTAATTTCTCTTAAAATTCTGTTTCTCCTAAACCACCTCTTAGACTTTCTTCTTTAGGCAGTGAATCAGTGGAGCTGCAGCCCCCAGTTCTATGGAAAGCAGAACCCACAGACCCAAGCTAGAAACAACAGCAGCAAAAGCGAGCTCAGAGCCTCTCCCATGCAGCAGGAAATAAAAGCAGCCCTGTAATCCACAAAGCAGCACAGCTCCATCCCTTCCCTACCCGTGTCATCCCCGTCCGTGCCACGGCAGCACCTCGGGATTCCAGGGAAGGCCAGGAGTGCTGCAACCCCTGACACACAAACAGCTCCTGTGGCTGCTCTGGAGAGAGGAGCCTTTGCTTTTTGTGAGCTGGGGTAAAGCCAGAGTAAAGAGAGAGAGGTTTTGAGTACACTTTTCTCTCCTACAAGGCCACTCTGTCTCTGCTTTTTAACTCTAATTTGGTGTGGGATGAGAGAGGTAGCGAGGGAAAAAGAAGAGAGGTATCCCTTTGAGAGTGAAATTCAAGATTCAGAGGGGGTTTGACGACACATGAATCCTAAATGAGAGAAAACAAGTTATAGTAAACATCTTGTAGAGTTTAGTGAAAGGACAGAAAACCTGTCTTACTGACTGTTTTAAAAAGAGAAAAGAAAAAATTCATTTGTAATTGGAAAGACTGAATTCCCACCTAGTATGGATTTGGTATAATTCTCATGTACACAGGTTCATGTGCTCTCCATTCCTACAGTGATTTATCATTAAAATTTGATTTTGAGGGGACTGCAAAGTAGCTTATTAGACAATTGAATAATGGAGAAGAGACAATAGTGAATTGATTTCTTTAGCACAATGAAAGCTGACAACAAGAAATTAAACATTACTAACTTTTATTATAAAGCACTCGATCAATAAATCTCTCCAGAATGCTCTGTTTTCCTAATTACATCAGCAGACCATGGACGCTCTGATTGATGAGAAGGAAAGGAGACAGAAGTATGGAGGGAAGAGAGGGGGAAATGTGTCGATGAGGCAGCCTGGAGAGTCTGAAGCAAGCCTGGGACTGCTGCTCTTTAAAAGATGCTGCCTGCAGCTCTGAGGTGAGTCCTGCACTGAGCCTCCATTGCAGGGGCCGCTGCAGAAGGGGCAACACTTTCTGTGCCACCCCCGGGTCAGCGCCGCCCGAGGAGCCCCCGCTGCTCCCATGCACAGCTCAGTATCTCACGGGCCATGAGGTAACTCTTGGCAAGGCTGTCAGCCATGATAAAACACAACAATCCCAGATAGGAAGCAAAAAAGCCCTTAATGCCCAGCCCACGTGAGGGATTTGTATGGCCTCCAACAGCCCGGCACTGCAGCATCTCAGCACGGCTTCGGATGCGTCTGGCGCGGGCTCCCCTGACGAAACACGGAGGAGCCTCCAGCCCTGCTGCTCTGAGAGATGAGACCCAAAGCACAGAGCAATCAAGGGACTCGCTCCGAGTCATCCACCCCGAGTCTGGGGAAGAGAGAAGAATTGAGATCCCACGTCTGCAGGGTACCAGGCTAAAAAACGCATTTTAGTAATCTGCCTGATTCCCTGTGCCTGGAAACGCCGTCTCCGAGAAACAGTCATGGCCTGGCAGGCCAGGAGGGCGTTCGGAGACGGCAGCACAGCACGAGGACATGACCTGCCCAGGAAATCAGGGACACACAGCTCCTAAACCCCAGCTGCAGCAAGAGGACACAAAGCTAATGCAAGGCTGCTGTCCTGAAGAAATGACAGGAGGGAGAGCAGGGGGATTGGGGGAAAAGAGGAAGAGATGCTGAGGAGGGGAGAGAAGGAGGGAGAGTGATGGGGAGACAGATTGGATTTTCCTGTGCTTTCATTTTAAATCAAAATTCTCTTGAAACTAATTCTATTCTTGTCTGCTTCTTTTTGACTGGCTGCTTTCTAGGGAAATTGGTTTAAGGGAAAGATACTAGATCAAATATATATGGAAAAATATAAACAACTATCCATAAACTGAAAAAAAAATCCAAACCGAAAGGATAAAGAAGATATCTCAAATAAAAAGAGAAAAGAAAAGCAATAGTGAAGAGGCAAGATCTGTAAAAGTGCACAGAAAAAAGTATCAGCACACAGAACAAGAACTCACTAATGATACAGATCAAAGAGGAACAGGAACGTGAATACGAGGAATTGATGATGTTCTGAATGAGAAATACAATATCAATATACAAGGCATGAATAACTGTAAAACATCAAAGTACCACTCAAAATTCACAAGTTTCAGACCTGAGGTTTATGAAGTGGTGGGTAAAGGGAGAACCATCTGGAGCAGTGAACTTCAGGCTGAATACGGAGAGGGAGAAGGTACAAAACAGAGCAACTGTTACAGAGTAAACAGGGTGGTCCTGGAAGGACTAAAGAGTCAAATCAATTCCTACATTAAACTTGATAAACACAAAGAAAGAGAGAACTCACTTTTGGTTTTGAGGTTGCAGAAGCTGAACAGAAGAAATTACTGTAAGCACTCTGGAGAAATAAATATTGTTTTTATCCAGTACAATGTGGCTGCTGTAACACAAATCTCAGCTCTCCATTCACTCCTGAACTATTCACATCTGAAATCTGAAGATTCAGGTTACTGTGACAGGTTTTATCATTTCACAAATGTTCTCTGGCTACTCTGTACAGAGTGGAAAATTCTGAAACTAGTTTTTGCATGATTTGTTTGTTATCTCCTGAAATGCACAGACAAAGAAGTATCAGAGTAGCTCTAACATCAGCTAGAAAACAAGATTATACTATTTAGATCTTTTGAAAACCTCCTACACAAGAGAGGCCAGACCCAAGTGTCTTTGAAGGAAATGGGAATCTTGCCATAAGCACAACAGATTTTATTCTGACAAGAGGTGAATGTTGAAGTACAGAAAATTGTGAGACACTAAGTAATCACTGCTACAGTAAATCCAATTAGTAAACAACACCCCTAATGCCAAAAGCCTGTTCCTTGGATGGCTAATAGAATTGTTTTGCTTGAATGATTTTGTTGCATATATTCCTCCATTTTCTTGCTTTTTTAATATTCTGTTCATTTAATCAGGTTGAATAAGTGACTCAGTAAATATTTGGCTGCTGCTTGCTAATTTGGGTAAGACAGATTTCATCCACTTGCATTTGTTCTGTGTAAAACACAGGATTGGGCTGGTAATGGAACAGATCTCAGGTGAGCAACCTTAATTCTGAATTAAAGAGTTTTCTGGGTAGCTAATTTATGTTTTTTAAAGCCTTATGGCTTTAGTCTCTGTGTTTCAGGAAAAGGCAGGTGACAAAGAGAACTGATTTTAGCAAGACTTCCAAGCTGGTGAAATCTGACTGCAAAGGGCAGCAAATGGACTGGAGGGGTACAGAGTGTGTGAACAAAAAGCAGTGGAATTCAGGGCTGATCCATGGGGAGTGAGGCACACAAGAGGAAAAGCCATCCTGGATTGTCGAAATCTGGCACCTTGTTGGCATTTGGGGAAAAAAAATTGGTATCTTGAAGCTATAATAGGTCAATTAAAGTGTCAGTCCAATGCTCAGTAGAAGTGAAAGAAAATAACATGTTAGGAATTATTAGGAAGGAATGGAGAGCAGAACAGAAATCATCATTATGGCACTGAATAAATCCACAGTGAGTCCACAATTTCACCATTTTGTGCAGCTTTGTTCCTCACCTTCTGCAAAAGGATCTACTAAAATTGAAGTAGAGGGAAGAACAACAGTGATAATCAAAGTTATCCCAAGAATATTTAAATCAAATTCACTTCATCCTGGGAAGGAGCAAACCAAAGAGGAATATAAACCTGGCAGCAGCACAGACAAGGGGGAAATGGTTGCTCACTCTGTCTATCAACAGAAAAACTAGAGAGCAAGCAGTAAAATTATCAGCATGAATGTTTGAAGCAAACAAATACCGCTTCATGCTTCCCTCAGTTGCATTGTGGAATTCTTTGCTTCAGGATGCAAAAGGTTTACTTGGACATAAATCCATTTGATACATAGAGAAAAAGGCTATTGACAGCTTCTGTTTTCCCACCAAGGCAAGGCGAAAATTCTTTTTTCAAAAGAAAAATTCAAAACAGGAAGTTATTAAGAGCGAAATGCATGTTCATATTCTTCTCTCTAGAACCTTAATGATGGCCCCAGCATTTTTTCTGTAATGGGACTTCAGCAATTCTTAGGAGAAACTCCAGGAACAGTGATTGAGAGTTTTTTTCCTAACATCTTCCACAGAACTGGTGACTGCAGGAAAGGAAGCTGTGCTAGAAGCCATTGTTGAACCAGTGAACACATCAACAATGCCAAAGATCTGACATCAGTTCCCAGCCTCAGCCTCCTTCCATAACCTGAGGCTCATCTTTTCATTTTTCTGTCTCCCTCTGAGTAAAAACCTTTCCTCTAACCCACTCCTCCTGATTTACTATGCAGCCTCTTTGTTTTGGGGCTCACTTGGCTGGCACAGAGTGCCTGACATGATCTGGGAAAAAAAGGCTGCCTGGTTCTATCTTCTGCATACAGCTGTCATGCAACTCAGTATACTAAGATAATATTCAACTCATTTCATACTTTATTTCTATTTTAATATGATATTTGGACTGTCTTTGAGCCAAAAATAAGCACTGCCCTCCACTGATTTCCCCAGTTCAACTGCTGTTCACCTTCACAGCCACAGGTGTGAACCAACACGTTGAAAAATCAAGGTAAGTCAGACAAGTGTCAAATGGTGTTTAGGTAACACCTGCAGGAAATACTCTGTGCTCTGCCTACAGCCTTCAGTGCTGGAAGTGCCTCTCAGTGAGGCTGGAAAGGCTTCTCAAGCCATTCACAGCCCAACCCATGCAATTTCATTTTCATTCTAGGATACTGAAAAGGTGGTTGGATTCCAGACAGATGCAAGAGGTGCTTCCTTTGCACCAGGGCTGGCAGAAGGTATTTAAATGGAAGGATTTTATCTGAATCAGGATGAAAATTCCCAACTCTTTTTTATGTGCCCTGAAGAGCTCTGGTACTAACATAGAGATAAGTGCACTTTGCTATGCTTCAAGCAGGTTCATTCTAATAAAGCTGATGCTTTAAGAGTCCATCTACTCTGAATTACAGATAATTAATCTGCTCAGAAAGGCATAAAGCAAAATACATATACAGCACCCACAGTGCCACAGAGACAAGGGCAGGCTGCTCAGGAGGGGAAGGGCCAGAAGCTCTCCATCCAAATGCATTTGCACAATAAAAATCAAGCAAAGCAGAGACAAAAACCCAAACCAGCAGATCTCAGTCTCCACAGATATGTGGCTTTTAAACTGACATTAAATTGCATGTGGAAGTTCCAACTAAAGGCCAAATCAGTTGATTCTGTGCTGTATCCATCATTCTGGGCTCCCGAGCAGGCGCTGAGGGGGCACAAAGCAGGATTTGGGTCGCACTCTTAACTCCCATACACACCAAAGGGTGGTTCTGGCTTTTTGATTGCTCTGTAAACAACCAAACTCCTCCCTGCTCCTGCTGACCAGCATTCAACATCACTTGGACTTCATCAATATCTACGGTCCAGGGAAGGCAGTGGAAGGTTTTTGCATTTGTAGAGCCAAGAATTTGGCCCTAGATTTGTAAAATGCTTCAAGCTGAGTATTTCTGGCCCCCAGTTGCCTTTTGCAGAGCTGGTGAAGCATTCATAAAACCTAAGAAATTTCCAGCCATTCCTGAGTTCTGTACATTCTGTTCTTGATCATAAAGTGGGTTGTGATTTACTATCGCCTTCAGGCAGAGTGTTTGTTGCAATTAAATGCCTTGATACTCTTATCAGAAAGAGAAATAATCAAGGAGGAATGGCCCAGGAAGCTTTTAAGGGGTTAAAGCCTCCTTGATGGGCTCCTGGCTGTGAGTCCCAGGTTTACAGTACATCTCATCCTAGCAGAGTGATTCACAAGATACTGAAAAATCTATTTCCATATTATTGACACCACCTTCTCTTTCTATTCAACATGGGCATCTACTCAGTCCTGCAAAAATTTGAAGTCAAACCCAATTTGAATTCAAGCCAATGGCAAAGATTTGCCATAATTTGTATTGTTGCAGTGTCTGCAAGCAGGAGCAGCTGCCTGTTACTATTCCCACACAAAGAAAAAGCTGGTGCCTCTCCAGGCAGTGAGGATGTAATTGTAGAGAGATGAAAACAAACAGCTGGAACAACATCAGGTAACAGTGAGCTGGCTCTGAACACACCATCAGCTCAGGAATTGCTGCAGGAAACCTCTCTGCACCAAGCTGACCTTGGGCCACAGGACACTCATTCCTGGGTGTTACGGGGAAGGTTGCCCAGGCTGGGTTCAGAGAGCATTCTGAGGGACTGGTTGAAGGATGGGGAAGGCAGGAATAAATAAAAGCAAATCTATTTCATTTGCAAGTCTTGGCATTATGGATAAGGTACATGAAGCAGCAGAAATCAGGACGGTGAAAAAAAGATATATTTTAATTTTCTTGAACAATCTCTAGAGTGACCTCCAGAGAGGCAGAGGAAGCTTGTGATAACACAGTGTAAGCACGTGCTGAAAGCAGAACAGCAGCAGCACTGCCATGGAGACGGAACCTTTTTCCTATCGTGACATTTGTGAGACTGTCACATGGCCCAGTCTTTGCACACTGAGATGTCAAGGCTCAAAGACATTTCCTGGTGCTTTTCAATGTCCAGAGGCATTAAAAACCAAAAGTAAATAACCTCAAGCATTTACAGTTGCTCCAAGGCTCAGACTATCAGTCAACAAACCATTTATCACGAGTTTCTGCACTGTCTGAAGATAGATACAGAGCCTGCAGGCCTCTACTGTCATCAAATCCAGGAATCTTCATGGCAAGAACTGCCCCCCGCTCCCCACCAGATTTTTCCAGGAATGGAAAAATCTCAGCATTCTTGCTGACAACTTCTCTCAATAAAATAACTGGAAAAGGCTTGGGAAGGGCTTTGCAGGCACTTCAGTCTGCACGGCTGCTGTCCCTCTCTGTGGTTTATGATCTCCAATACATCATTGGTGGGAAAACATTGCAGTGATGTATCACCAATAAATCACTGGAGTATTGTCACCTTCGTGATGGATTGCATGAGCACACTGCTAAGTGCTGTCCCTCTGAAGACATATTATGTAAAAACAATTTCCTTGGATTTTTTTTTTTTAATGGAGTTAAGGTGCACACTCACAAGCTTATTCCTCAGCTGGTTTGATCCCTCAACAGTGAAATGACTATACAGCATTTTTCTACACCTTGCAGGTGAAAGGCTGTGAAACCACTCCACTGCCAACCCTGCTGAGCGACAGGAAGCAGAACCACATCATATTAAAGCAATTTCTGATCGGGAACAAAACAAAGGTTGCTTGAATATAAAATAGAGGCTGGATGGTATGAATTTAGCAAAGGATAAAGTGTTACAAACTGGTTCATCCAACAAAAACTTTAAACCACACTGCAGACTCCCCCTCTTTACTGCTAATTTCACAGAGCAGTGGTGGTTATTCACAAGCAAAGCAGGTTCTGAGCAGTTTCTAAATTGCCAGGCTCATTTCCACAGCCCACATTGCACACCTCGTGCCTCTGTGTCACTTTGAAGAAGGAGCCACCATTGCTCACGCTCACATAAAGGAAAACCAAGGCACAGAGAGGTCGGGTGATTTACTGAGATCTGATGGCTGAGAGGAGGAGAAGGTCCCCTAGATTCTCTTATCCACAGCTAACAGGAACATCCCTCAGCTCCTAAGTGCTATCTAACGCCACAGAAGATATTTATTTTGACACCTGCACCGTTTCTCATGTGTCACAAGCAGCTCCTCTAGACCTTGTGGCTATGATGTCACTTCTTTGAAGCACAGCCACCACGGTCAGGGCAGGCTTGTGGCCCTTCTGAGCTGGCAGAAACAGCCACTTCCTAAGACTCTGTTCTGACTTGGTTTGATTTACACGGGTGTGTGTTGGCTTCTATCGTGGTTTGGAGTATCCATTCTAGTGTCTCTTAAAAGCAGAACTTGCACCCGTCATGATAGCTGGGATAACTCTGCCTTCACAGCACCACCTCTTCGTCCTTATTTTACATTTTCTACTTTTCCCTTGGGATCCCAAATGGGTTTTTTGTCACCTGATTATGTAGAATGTAGAGAAAAGTGGGTGTTCTCAAAATCCTTTCTGCTACCCTCCTTTCTTGAGCAATGCTGCACCCTGGCTTGCACAAAAATGGAAATAATCATGAAATTACTTTGCAATCTGAAAAATGTAGCAATGGCTATTCTAACTTATCTCCTTGACTTGGCAGAGGTCCCTTTCCAGGCAAGAATTCTCCCTGTGTTAATCTAGAGATAAAGGAGATTACAGTCTCAAAAACTGTGCTTTCCTTTTCCTTCAAAGCTAATTGTCCATCTGCCGTCCAAAGAGATTAATAAGGTGCTTCAGCTAGCAAGTCTTGTGTCCAGATAAAGACACCAAGTCTTAAAAGAATGAAGAACAGAAGAGGAGAACAAGGCAAAGTCTCAAGCCAACAGCAGGAGGAGGAATTAACAGCCAAATTTGCATCAAACTCTTAAAAATTACATCACCTCTGACTCTGCTCCTTTGGCCTAAGCAAGAGTAGGTAAGGTGGGGTTTATCTTCTTAATATCAATGTTCAGTGAGATCTGTTGAAAAAAAAATAGGATGCTTGGACACAAGACAATGAAGCAAATACTGAAACAGTAGAACTGAGTACAAAAAACATCAGCCACCAACGCCTGAAGCTGAGGGGGTCCAAAGATCCGCATTGAAAGGCTTGTCCATCACCTGAACACCTCAATAAAGAAAGTGGCAATCAAACCTAAGTCACTTCAAACCCACTAATAGCTCATTTGGTATCAAATCAGTAAAGCATTTGTTCAGGTAACTTACCTCCTTCTTGCAAGCTCAGTTAGAGGCACTTCCATGGTGTTTTGGGTGTTGACTAATTCAGAAAGATGCTTCATTTCAGGAAATAATGAAATCACTCTCAAACTAAACAAAAGAAGCAACTCAAAGAGCCTAGTAAGAAACAAAGGGGGAAAAAAGCTTGAAAGGAGAATATCTTCAAACGTGCTTTTTAAATGCAGGATTAAAAGACAAAAAGCTCTACTGCAAAGAGAAGATGCAAAGCACTTAGAAATGCTATATTTATTCTGGGCAGAATGCAAACTCTCCTCTTCCTTGCCAAGCCTTCTGATTACATCAGACATCGAGCTTTCCAAATATAGCCTACTAATTATTGATGGCTTTTTTTTACACCCAAGATAAAAGACTGTCAGGGACTGTTTGAGAGCTCTCCCAAAAAAAGCCTAGAATTTCCCTTTATCTGCAGGGTACGAGTCCTGGATACTCTGGCAGGAAGTATGGATGCCCAGATGCTGCTCCTAGAAAGATCTCAGTATGTTACATGCATTTTCCCAGACTTGCATTTGTGATCCTTTGTGGACACCCAACAGATCCTGTGATATTCCATGAAGGATTTAAGTGTATGGAGAAACCCGAGTAGGAACTCTTCTGCAAAGGCTCCTGACTCGAACAGCAGCTTCCATTCCCCATCAGTAACACGCACTTGTAAGCCAAGATATTTTTCTGAGGGTTCATACCCAAAACAGGCCTTCACAACAAAAATTACCCAAGGGAGAAATCAAGCTCTTTGGACATATTTAGCTGAGCTGCAGTTTTCAAATCAAACTGGGCATTGACTTGAAGAGCTCACTTAAACAGCATTCAGTTTCCCCAAAATCATGAAAGCTAAAAGTGCATTTCATTGAATTACAGACTGACCTTTAATTCTGAGGACAGTTAAAACAAAAATACAACAGGCTTGGAATACACTGCACTACATCCCATTGTGCATTTGTGTGTCCCTCCATTCTGGCAAAGATGGGAGGGGAGGGTAAGGACAGGAAAATCATCGTTGTTTTCAAATTTCAGCCTGTGATGTTCCCAAGAACCTGATTAACCAGAATTTTTAATCAAGGTGCTCAATTAAAGACATCCTGAGTTTATCCTCCATGGGTTCCCTTGTTGCATTCAAGAATTAGATGGCAACTGGATGAGTGTATAAGGCACAAGGTTCTACAAATAATTAATTACCCTGATCTTAGAATGAATCACACAGACTAACTCATATTCCTGAGGTATGTCTTGAAATAAAATACCTATTAGAAAATATTACATAATCCTGGCTCCCAGCTGCTGGCATGTATTAGTTGCAGTGGTAGCTCTGGTACAGGAAGCTATGTTGATCATTTAGAATTTGTTTACTCAGGCTAAGTAAATTAAGAGTTTTAGAAATACCTATTACACATCAATAAATTCCATGTTTGATAATTAGTGTTTATGTAGCACACAGTACGATAACTGTCTAATTAAATACAGATTTGCAAAACTAATTTTAAAGCAGTACTGACACTGAAAGGACTACCAAACCCTCTTTTTTTGTTGTTCAGTGTTGATTTTACTATCAATTTCTCTCAACTTTTGCAACACTCGGGAAAATTCCTTTTTTCTACATCTTAATGTCACACTCTAGTCCTGGGGTTTTCCTGCCTGCACTCCCTTCCTTCCCACAGATGTACTTACATGAGGTGTTTGATTAATTTGAATTCTGAACTTTCCAATATGCAGTTTGATGTAAGTTTCACCATACCACAAGCAGCAATGAAAACCTGGATATGGCCAACAAGGCAAAAATTAAGCCAGGCATCAATTACCACAAGCACACAGCGAGGCCATGATCCCAGAGTAACGCGTGCCAGTGCTGGGCAATACTGAATCACTCACAGGTTTAATTTGATCAGAATCAGCCATCATATCCAGACATATGGTAAGGATTTATGCAAAAGGATACACAATAGCCTCTCAGCAAGAACTTGACGTCACATTGATGAGGCTTGATCTGCCATAAAGCCCCTTGATACCAGCTTAAGCCACTGTGGGGTTTTGTTTGTTTGTTCAAATTTGGTTTCATATAAACAGTCAGGGTGGTTCAACACCAGACCAGCATTCTCCCTCACAAGACCAGTCAATTTTCATTCTATTAAAATGAACTAAAGCCAGATTTATTATGGCTGAGTGTAACTGTTCAGTTCCTTCCAGTTCAGCAAAGGTTCTACGTTCGATCTGAGCTCGGAAGTAAATTAGACTTTACACTCTCCAGAGATTCAGGAGCACATTATAGCTTTATTATTGCTCTGGAAAGGGACAAAACTTTCGACCCCATTTAGCAGCTGGATGAGCTTGCACAGCATCCAGCATCACATGGAGAATAAGGAGGTGATTGGTGGCAGCTAACACAGCTTCACTGAGGGCAGGTTTTGTGGCCATCCATGACAGAGTTACAGAGATGGCAAATTAGGGAAGAGGGACCCATGTTCACCTACCTGGACTTGTGCAAGGCATGTGACACTGTCCCACATGATATCCTTGTCTCTAAACCGGAGGGTCATGGATTGGACCGGCGGGGAAGGAATTGGCTGATGGTCACACTCAGAGCTGTGGTCGATGCCTCAGTGTCCGAGCACAGATCAGGGACCTGTGGTGCTCCTCTGGGTCAGTACTGGGACCAGCAACATGGACTGGGGGATCACTGCACCCTCAGCGAGCCTGGCAACACCACCAAGCTGTGCTGACCCACAGGAAGGAAGGGATGCTGTCCAGAGGGATCTGTCTCTGGCACAGGCTGCCCAGAGCAGCTGTGGCTGCCCCTGGATCCCTGGAAGTGTCCAAGGCCAGCTTGGACGGGGTTTGGAGCAACCTGGGACAGTGGAAGGTGTCCCTGCCCATGGCAGGGGTGGCACTGGATGAGCTTTAAGGTCCCTTCCAACCCAAACCATTCTGTGGCTCTA
>VZRS01001554.1:375326-402275 GCA_013398055.1 Ifrita kowaldi | reverse complement strand
AGGGTCATGGATTGGACCGGCGGGGAAGGAATTGGCTGATGGTCACACTCAGAGCTGTGGTCGATGCCTCAGTGTCCGAGCACAGATCAGGGACCTGTGGTGCTCCTCTGGGTCAGTACTGGGACCAGCAACATGGACTGGGGGATCACTGCACGCTCAGCGAGCCTGGCAACACCACCAAGCTGTGCTGACCCACAGGAAGGAAGGGATGCTGTCCAGAGGGATCTGTCTCTGGCACAGGCTGCCCAGAGCAGCTGTGGCTGCCCCTGGATCCCTGGAAGTGTCCAAGGCCAGCTTGGACGGGGTTTGGAGCAACCTGGGACAGTGGAAGGTGTCCCTGCCCATGGCAGGGGTGGCACTGGATGAGCTTTAAGGTCCCTTCCAACCCAAACCATTCTGTGGCTCAACAATAAGTCAGCAATACCCTCACAGCAGTCCTGCCCTGCAGCCTGTACCTGCTGCTGAGCTGCTGACTTCAACACCATTACTGTGAATTTACATCAGTGTGGTTTTTGCCAGGCTTGATCCCTGCCTCCAGCAGGTTTTAAAGCAATTAAAATTAATGACATGCAGATACCTATAGAAAAAAGCTCTAGAAAAATCAAAGAATTCATGTCTGATGAGTGTAAGGCCCTGACCCCCAGCCTGACATCCCAGGCACACTCTTCCTTCCTCCACCCCCAAAACAAAAGCCGTGGGTTTTGTCTCCCAGTAAAATGCTGTTCATATTGCTCCAGAGGTTTTTGCTTTCAGCTATAACCACCTTAACATGCCATAGTTTCCTTTCCTGTTGGATTGCCATCATTCCCTTCTCCTCTGCTCTCTGGAGAGTCAAAGTGCATATAAACCACCCAAAGCAAAGTGTCATCTCTTCTGTTCTGGAGTCTCTTGAATGATTTGGATTGGGGCTGATTCCAAGTTGTGAGGGTCCCACTGTGGCTGGGTTCAAACCAGCTGGTTCACATCTTTTCCTGCAGGAATATTCTTGGGACTCCCAAAATACCCCCCACACGTCAGTGACTTGCACTGAAGGAATTTCCAAGCTCAGACAGGCACTAGAGCAAAGCACCCACTGCCTCATTTCACTGGACAGACATCCTCAGAAACCCTCCTGGGTGGGCCTCATTGCCTTTTTTGCTGGTGTTTTCAGGGTTGCAGGCAATGCTGACTCACTGATGTGCACGATGAAAGGCACCTCAATGAAAAGCCTCTGATCTGTTGTTTCTATCCTTGTCTAAGGACTGGCAGCTGAACTGCTCTCACCTCTACACCAGTCAGTGGAGTTTTGTCAATTGGTGTTGTGCAGGTGTCAGCTGAAATGACACAAACCTGGGGGCCTGCAAAAGGGAACACTTCCCTATTTAATTTCCCCTTTGTTCTGAGCGTGGTGTTTTTCAAACAAACAAAATACTCCGTTGTTCATGATCTGAAGGCTGGACTCAAAGCCCAATCTAGGCCCTTATTAACAAGTAAGTGGCTTCAAGAAGATCACTTATGTTAGCAAAGATTGCAGGATTGAGCCCAAATTAATTCCCCCCCCCAAACTCTGCAAGTATCCATCTCACACTACCTATATCTATACCAGAGAGATTACAGAGAACTTGTCAAACAGGAAATAGAAACCAGACTTATGTTGAGTAGGAATAACTATAGTTGACATTTTCCATCAAATTATATTTTTCAGAATAAAAACACCTGTCCTAAAATGGAATCAGATGGTCTAAAATAAGGCAGTGTCTTTGCTGAATCAATGCCCTGACATATAAATCCTTTAAGAGCTACCATAAATGAAGTCCCACAGCCAGAAGCCTCTACTCCACAGTGAAGCAATGCACAGATGCTGAAAATAAGGTGTTTTGATGAGCAACAAACCCAGGTTCTTACTTACACTTGTAATCACTGAGGAACACATGCAGAGTCAACTGATTAGCAGCCTGGAGCTGACATATTAACTCAAATTACCTGGAGTAATTAGAGCCAATTTGCACAGAACTGTCAGCAAACAGGAGACGGGACAAAGCTGAGCCTAAAAGGCAGTGCCTAGGAGAGCTCTGTCCAACCTGCTTGTGGAATGTGACTCTGCTGCTCCAATGGATTACTTGAGTGACTGAATTAAACCTTGCCATGGCTCTGGTGTGCCAGAAGCACTCACAGGGATTTTGACCAGTTTCAGTTTTGCCCCGTGTAATTCCTTCCTAGAGGAGATTCCCTCGGTAACCACTCATTCATTCTGCAAATTTATTCAAAATATTTCTCTCAAGAGCAATGTATAAAAATGTGACTTTGAGCAAGACAGGTTTAGATGTCTTCGTACACTGACAAAGTTTTGCTGTATTAAATGTGTGAATTACTCTTAGTAGTGTTAAAAGTTACACAGAAATTTGCAGACACCCTTAGAGAATACACCCCAGTAAAACATCATTCTTTGTAAATCTAAATGCTAAAACAAACAACACCTGAAGAGACTGACAATAAAAAGCCTTGTCTCATACTCTAAACCAAGATGTTTCGATGATGTTTAGTATTTTCATGTGTCAAAAAGCAATCAGTAGCTCTGCATGTCTGACAAACCATGCTGATAACGAGGCAAGATTTTGTTAAGTACATTGAGTCAAGCTGATTTGTAACATACATTTGCTTTGTACTTTTCAGCTTCCAAGAGCATCTTTTTTTTCCCCCTGCTTTTAACTCTGACACAGATGTATTAGCTTGTTGTTTGGGCCATGTTTCTCGTGGGTAATTTCATATAGTGGGACAAGATGGTTTCACTTCTGGCCTGGAAGCAGCGGGTTCTAAAGGAGTGTTTTGTATGATTACTTTGAACAGCTACTTATCACTAATTTATTTTCTCCTAAATGTGAGAAGGTCCAATTTCCACTGAAGTTTCTTTGGCAAGAGAAAGGAAATTTCATTGTAAAAACAAAATTTGTAAGGAACAGACATTACTAACATGGGGTGATGCCATTTTCCAGGACTGGCTCATTTGCTAAGAACAAAACAAGTGTTATAGCAGACCTGCCTCGGAATGTACATATTTAGGCTAAAACTTGGTGGTTTTTCTCTGCTTAACTCAGAATACCAATTGACTAATCCAACAGATCTTCATTATCTATGAGGTGCTGAAATCCCTACATCTCTCACTGGAGCCACAGCCTGCATTCGGCTGAGAAGGACCCAGCAACTCCTCCATCCCAGTGGGGCACCTCAGCTCCAGCCAAATGGAGGAATGTGTTTGGAGGGAGGAATTGTGCCTGAGGGGCAGCAGAGCAGGTGCAGATGTGGTGGAAGCACACGAGCAGCACACGGTCCTGCAGGAAATGTGAAACCCAAAGGCCAGATCCCGATGCCCCCCTGCAGAAGTGTGGAGGGAGGGGCACTTGCAAGGGCAAGCCAGCCCCCCCCAGCTGCCTCCAAACCATTCCCTGGAACTGCAGGGCTGGCTTGGGAATGCCACTGCATCCCCCACTGTCTCCGAGGCTTTGGGGCACTCTGTGAGGCTCCAGGAGAAATCCATCTCTCTCTGCACGCTCCCAGAGCAGAAAACACCGCTCACACTGCAAATGCTCTTCACCTGTGAGCAGCACAGCAGCTGTGTCTGTCCTCTGTCATTGCACCCGGCACAGGAGGAGTGTTCTAACACCTCTCACTTATTTCCCCACCAGCAGGAGCCCATCCAGTCTGTCAGACATGAGCAGCACTCGCAGAAGTGTCAGGCAAAGGCTTTCCTTATCCTCCCTTGCTGCTGGCCAACATGCAATTTTGCATTATTGCTTTGGGAAAATCTATCTTGAGTGTGCCGACGTTTCTTCCTATACAAATATTTGGGTTGTGGCAGCCGAGTTGAAATGAAGGATTGTAAACAGAACAGCAGCTATTGGAAACTGTTTCAAATCTCAGGGCAGTTGAGAATAACGCTGCAGAAGTTGTCACTACAGCTAGAAGATGGAAAGATGTTTTTAAAGTATAAATAAAGACATAAGTAAAATGAGTGAGAGAATCCATGGAGATTTCTGACTTTCAGAGACAAAGAACACAAAGAATATGTTTCAAAAATTGATCTTCTGTTTTTCCTCTAAGGTTTGCCACACAAGCACAGATGAAAAACTACTGGGAAATAGAAAATAAACTGGATTTGATAATTGGGATGTAAGTTTCTAATAAATTGCAGGCATTCCCATCCTAAATACAGCAAACTCAAATGTTTTAGGACTCGGGTTCAGATGTTAACTGCACAAACTATTACATTTCAGTGCTGCAGGCTCAGTGGAAATTTAACGTGAATGTAACAGGAAAAGCATTAGGAGTCCAGAGAGTTCTGGAAATGCAACAGGGAAATTATTTATAAAGGACCAGAAGAGACTCACATAGTGCAATGTGAAGAAACAATGATCTCAACAGGAACACAGATCTAGCACAGACCTCTGGATCCAATCAAGCTGCAGTAGTACCAGACCCACAAAGGACAGCAGCTGGAAGACAACCTGACTTGTTAGAATTTATAATAAACCTCCTTTTAAACCCTTGCCACCTGATAGCAGCACAAAGTGTTTGAGGAATTTTGCATTTGCATCTTTGAGCCCACAGCATCCACAACATGAACCTCACACAGGAACAACTGGAACTGCTGAATTACCCTGGAAACCATCACAGAAAGATCCCAGATCTCCTCTATGGTCTTCTCTACACTCCCAGAAGCAATATAACCCTTATTTGATTTAGATATACAGAAGAGGGCAAACTCTCCTTCCCTTATTTTTCATTTTCAAGATTCTCTGCATTTACTGATTCCAGAGAAGCCAGAATCAGGAGGCAGAAAAAAGACAGATTTTTTTCCTGTGTTTTTCTTCCAGCTGACTCAGAAGAAAGGAGCACCACAATTCAGAGCACAAGAACATTTTATAGAAGATTTTCACTTCACAGCCTGTGATTCAGACACCTCAGGTGAGACTGCAAACTGAGCTAACCCAAACAGTACCAGGACAACCCAGGACTTCTCGTTGTCTTATGTTATCCTGTCACCTACCTGCTGCAATTACTGTCTGAAAGCATCCAATTCTATTGGGGAAATTGCCTTAGGATTGTGACCCTGCTTTGTGGAAGAGCAGAAACTAGGATGAGACAGGGGCAGTCACATGAACTTCTACTGGCTGATAATCTGGCCCCCGAAGTCCAAGGTAAAAATTTAAGCTTTACAGTGTAGATGTACAAAAGAAAGTACTGCAGCAGGTACATGGACCAAATTTGCTAAGACCCTTTTAATTAGAATTGCAGGTGCTGGAGAAATATAAGACAGTAATTACATTAAATTAAGGCAACTAAGTAATTCAATGAGGAGAAAAAGAAGACATGGGAAAAAAGAAGAATTCAAAGATGCTTTTGCAGCACAAGGTTTTGAATGGAGGAACCCACGTTCTTAAAGAACACCTGTTTCTGAGGGAGACTTCACTAATGGGAAATCAGCAGTTGTACCAGTGCCCACTTTCCAGTGAATCCCAGGGCCTTTGATGTGTTTTGAGGCTGAGGCTCAGAAAGTGACCTCTGGAGACAAAAACATCAGCAGCTCTATGTGACCTAGCAGCTGAATCACCTGAGATGGTGCAGATGGAACAGCACAGTAGGGCCACTGTATTAGAGTGCATTTCTTTATTTGTTCCCATTTTCAGGAACCCTTATTTAGAAAACACCACAGCACTGTTGACAACAGCAGGATCTAAGCATGCTTTCAAAATAGCTTGAGGCACCAGTTAGAAAAGTTTGAACACTTCTAATAATACAGGTGCTTTGTGTATTCTTCCAGGTGTAGATATTTAAGCACCAACCACAAAGAGGGCACCTGTGTTGGGATTAGGACTTGGCTTTACACAACAAAAGGCAGCATGGAAAGCTGCTAATGCCACGCTCTTTAGAGCACTCCAAGCAGATGTCAGCTTTGGTGAGCTATTTCCTTCTGCAAACAGTCTGCTCGATGAGCTGTGTTTGGGTGAGTGGCTGAACCTGCTCTGGAGGGGACACTGCTCCCACTCCAGGGACCTGCATCCACTGATTTCTGTCTCTCCAGCTTCATGCCGGATCCTGAATAATGTCTAAATGAGAACTTTCAAAATTAGGGTATTCTCGGGCAGTAAATCTCAGCATTCTTAACGAACTTGGTACATTTTTGTCTGAAAGAGCCCAATTCAGCTGATCAATGGCTGTTTCATTATGATCCAACATCATCATGATACAGCAGCACAGCCCACCTGCTATTGACAGCAGGGCTCGAACCTCATTTTCCAGCTTTAATATCTGCATCACTGTGCTCTCTGTCCAACCTGCACTAATCAATGGAAACAACACTCAAATTATAGCTGCAGCAAATTCCTGGATGTTGTTTGCCTGAGCATTGAACAGTGGAGTCAGAGAGCCCCCAGTAGGCTGGAAACACAACCCCATTTTTTTATTTTACCCAACAACCCTTAGGGTGCTTTACAGTAGGGCAAATATCAATTTGAATCTAAGTTTACACAGACTGGTAACAGCTACAGACTGTAGTAGGTTTTATTTTGTCAGCTTTTTTTCAGCTGCCTACAGTGCACAGAAAGCACAGCCTTAGGACAATATTATGGGTTAAAGTGACTGAGGTGATTTTTCCAACTAAAAGGATATATTCACTTCCCTTAGACAAATAAAAGTCCCAAGTTATGAAAATAGCCTACTCTTCCAAGAGGGTTTCCTTCTCACAGCCAGCTTATCTTCATACACAAGGTTTGCATCTGCAAACCACAGAGATTACCTTTTAAACTCAGACATCAGTTGAACACTGCATCTTTATTGGAAAGTCAGTGCCTTGTGAGGCAGCTTTAAAGGTAAAGCCTTAATCCTGAAATATTAGACATCAGCCTCTGAAGTTACATTCCAGAGAATTCAGAAGTTCTGTAATGAAAAAAGTGTGTCAATTTGTGCTGAACTAAACTACACTTTTTATTTGCTTATTAAATTGCACGTCCAAGATTGTAAGGAAGGTTCTCTAAAATCTGTTATTGTGTCTGTCTGGTTTCTCTGTGTTTCTGGCTCTTGCAGGTCACCCCTCTACTGATGACTATTTTTACCACTAATAAAATAACAGAGTGTTACTAACAACCCAAAAGAAAACCAACCCACAGATTTGAACTCCAGCATTTCTTGCTGCTTCCAGAGGAATGGAGCAATGGTGCTAAAAGTACAAAAACCAAGAGTTTTAATGGAGAGTTCCCACTGCAACACCAGATACTTCTCAGGACAGCCACAAACTCGACCAGTGGTACCCTGCACTTCTATTTTATTAACTTCTCTTGGAGTCTCATGACAAAATCAGCTCAAGAGCCAGGTTGACTGTAGATGGAGCAGCACCAGAAAGCAAACCAGTTCATAAGGGGGTAGGTGCAATGGCCCCTCATTATGGTAATACTGAGAAGAAAAAAAGGAGAAAAAACAAACAAAAATCCAGTCTGATCACCTTTGAATAAAGGCCTCTATATAAAATACTTCCCTTCCTCAAGACAGGATCTCTCTACACAAAGGTTGCTCATTTTGTCCTGCCTATTGTTAAAAAAATTAGGAAAGTAGGGGGAAAAAAAAAGAATCACCCACTCCCCATCTTCAATTGTCTTCACTCTGAAGGCTCACACAATATATCAATGGAGATTATTTCCAGAAATAGAAAATCTCCCCTAAGGCACTATTTTCTTCTTCATATTTTCACATTCACTCAGATGGGATAAAAATGTGCCTGGTATCAAATTAAGTCTGTAGGGCTGGGAAACAGATGATGCCAGATTTAACTGAGGCTTAGAAAAAGACACTTCAAGGTAACAGGAGCATCTGCTACTCCTCATTCAGGAGAGCAACAACTTCAAAACCTAAATGACAGCAATACATGTCATTTGTACCGGTATTTTCACTCACACTTCCTTGTTAATATTGCAATTTTGGCCAACCATAAAGGCAGCATGTTTTAAGTTCTTTTTAAAAGCTGGAAAAACAGAGATGGCAGCCTAGGAGGTAAGAGACACAAAATCCTCAATACGAAACACAAATGCTGACGGGCAGAATAAAAATAAAACTTCACCATCAGCTGTGGCAGGCTGAGATTTCTCCTGCCTTTCCTTGTACCACGGTTGTCCTTGAGGAGTTTTCAGTTGTCTCCTCAGTCACCAGGTATTGCTAGGGCAGCATTTATCATAGTGTCTCCTTAGCTTTTCTTATGCTGAAAATCAAAAGGAGCTCACTAATGGTATCTGGATTAAAAATACCCTGGAAACACATTAAAGATGGTCTGCTGCATCTGTTGGCAGTGCTGTGTTTTATGAACAGCAACAGGTTCAGAAGAAATAAGAACAATAGGTTTCTTTGACTTCCCTAATCTGCAGGGTCAAGAAACTGAACCATTATTTTTTTTCCTTAGTTTTACATATTTTTGTAACTCAAACATCTGACAAATTACAAATATCCAGGCTGTGAGTAGGGGGCAACTTTTTTTTTTTTTTCAGACGTTTACCCATGTTAGCATTTCCCCAAAAATTAGGTAGCCAAGAAGACTCAGCTTTAAAAATCAAGAGAGAAAATCTTGCAAGCAGCACTGACAGAAATCCTTTAAACAGCTTCCCACTCCAAGGCACCACCTCCCATGAAACACCACTCACATCAATCAGTGATTATCACAAATAGGTTGATTGACTTCTCATTTTCCCGGTAGTTTTGTTTTACTCACAGACCTTGTTAATGCAGGTGGGTTTTCCCTTTTCCTTTACTCAGTGCTCACCTTTATCCATCTTAACTGCAAGAACTTCTCATAGCTGTGTTTCTTTCAGATGCAGCTGTGTTGGAGCTACAAGCTTGCACTGCACTGGGAGAAATATTCAGCATTTCCTTTTCAGAATCCCTAAAATTATATTCTATGCTGTCTTCCTGCAGTTTGCAGAAAGGGAACTTGCACTCAAACCTGAGAAATAAGTGTGACATTACAGACTCGGTAAAGAAGGTTGGTACGTATAAAAAGGAGCTGAAGACCTGTCTCCTGAAAGAAACTGTAAATGATTCTCTGGAAACATTTCACTGTTTGATCAAAATAAGTGATCTAGTGCACAGAAGAAAAACAAATCTTTTTTCTTCCCCTTCAAGTCCCACAAGGAGTATTAGCCCTGATCTCTGCAAGAGGAGGAATATGCAACAGAGATTTGTGGATGCTAAAGGTGTACAAACCTTCCTGTCTAAGCATCAATAAATGCTCTCCTACTGCTGAGGGTCCTTCTTATCAGGAACATGGTAAACCTTAAAAATAATGCTCTCAGAAGTGACTGAACTGTGGAAGTACAACCTCATTGTTGCTCCAGAGGACCAGAAACTCTGTTTCCATTTAATGCTGTGGCCTACTGATGATGACAAAGCTCTTATACTTTGTCTTACATAAGTATTTATCCTGAATTCAATTTAGAGGGTTTGCAGTGCATAACTGAGCCATCAGCTGCATGTTTTCTCTGCTTTATTTGATTTTCTTCAGCAAATCTCATTCACTGAAAGAAAGAAAAAGAAATCTGAACTGTTTACTACTCTTTTTTTTGCCTAATCATTCCACTACTGTGCAGACAAATTATAAATCAATCTGGTGATTTAGACAGAAAAGACTCCATAGAATTTTTACCTGCATGTACCACAGAGAATGCCTTTGATCAAGGTTTATGAGCAAAGACCTCTTCCCAGGGATGCATGCCAGCTCCTTAAAGGAAAATCGATACATTCTGGGAGGGAGCATCTGGAGGATTAGCTTTTGGATTTAACAAAGCATCCCTCACCCAGGGCCTGAGTCTGTTTGAAGCTTCCAGGTCTTAAATCACACTTCAAATTTTAGAGTGAGCTTCACTGTGTCCCTAAATACAAGTCCTAGGAAAGAAATTTTGGAAAAATATTGTCCCAAGAGTTGGTAGCCTTCAGATTTCCTGTTTTGTTATACCCAGATCCAGCTGAATTATTTAGTTGCTCCATACAACACAATTATTTCGCAGCAAAAGGAAAAAAACCTCATAGAATTAAAATACTTGCCTGCACTACCAGAATTAAAGCAATTTGTCAACATCAGGTCATTGGTTAATACTGGACTGGCTTTCTTTCCAGGGGGGAAAGGGAATCCTCATCCTTTTCTAAGGCAGCTGCAGAAGGAATCCCTACCCCCTTTGTGTCCAGGACACCACCTTGAAGCAATGCCAAGGAAGTACAGAAAGGGACAGAATTATGCAACATCTATTGAAACCTCAGTGTTTAAACTCCCTACTGCCAGAGCTGTAGAAAAAAAAGCAATTTTTATTGAGCTCTATAATCCAATAAAACACTGCAAAGGCTCCGGCACTGCCTTAAGTCATAACTTATGTATGAGTAGGAAGTCAGTTTTTACACCTAGTTACGAGTAGGTTTTTGCATAGGTAACAAGTTTTTTCCTTTTAATCTAGATTTTAACTTACCTTTTCTTCAGGTAACAACTTCATCCAAAGACTGTTACCTAATTAGGTACTAAAACCTTGCATTACTGTCAACAGCAATGAGGCTCCCAAATACATTTGAAGATCTGGAGCAAATTGACTCAGAAATACAAAATCACCTCCTTTCCACTGAGACTTTAAACCTCACATATCAAGATCCCTTTTGAAAATACGGCTTAGGTTTATTAATACTTTAGATGTTATGTATCTATAAGTGAAACATAAACCATATTATCATTATTAAGTGTTGGCTTTAAACCCAAATATTTTGTCTCCTCTATCCAAATACAGAAAAAGCTACATGCTGGGTTTGAAAACTCCTTTTGCAGAGGGTCTAATTTATGGAGATGATTGAATGGCTTACAGCAGCTTGCATCACGCTGTACCTGATGAAACACAGCAACTCAGCCATGCTCTGTGGCAAAACGTCTGCAATAATTGGTTATTTTTCCTGCTGACCCATAAAATACTTCTGCTACAAACACTGTGTAATCAAGTTTTATAGTAATGAGCCTTCCCCTAAGAAGAGGCTCGATTTCACTGCCCTGAATAGCAAACAGCACCGAAAAAGAGTTGTGGTAGGAATTTATCAAAAAGGCAGTAGTAGTTCACCCTGTTTTCTCAGCATCAACATGTTCTAAAATTTAAAGAAAAAGGAAAAAAAAAAGCTATTGACAGCTTTTTGAGCAATCCCCAATGAAAATTCTCCACTATGACACCACAGTAAGCACATGGGAAGCATAAAACAGGGAACTGTCTGCCACTGAGCTGTTACTGAGGCTAGAGAAGCTCATCCCAGGGAAAACAGCCCTTCCCTTAAGGAAGGCACGGGCTGTAACCCCATCCCTGCTCTCCTGCACTGTCCCTGACCACGGTCTCTTAACTGGGCTCTGGTGGCTACAAAAACCTTCTGCAGCTGCCCTCTGTACAGAGTTTTGGTTCATCTCCCTGCAGAGCCTCTCCGCTGCAGTATTTCAGAGGGATTTTCCATATTATCATCCAAATTCTATGCTGACTCCAAATTGCTTTTCCTTCCAAAATGTGCAACAATGAAAGCCCCAGGTTATGGAATAAAAGCAAAGAGGCCAAGGAGTGACTATCAAATGTTCATAATCTTTCCACATGCATTGCCCTGCTCCAGATTTGGAAATGAGGTACTTTAATTTCCCTTTTTTAATAAAAAAACCTCTTGAGTGTGGCAGACACTTGAATTAGTGTCTGTGGAAAGTGGGAGGGCTCCCCTCAGAAGACACCATGGGTCAATGAGCTTTAGGGGCACAGCAAGTACAGATCTATGGAAAGAAATGAAATAAAATCAATGCTGCTCCGACGAAGCACAGGCGAGCTGAGGAGCAGTGTCTGCAGCCTCCCCACGGCTGGACTAAAAGCAGAAATACTCATTTGCAAGGCCTCAGGTTTGAGCAGGATGTGCAGAGCACTGCTCTTACCCTCTGCCCTCCTTGCCCCAGGCTGTGCAGTGGGCGGTTTATGGACACAGCGTTCCCATGGATCACACACCCGGCAGGGGCTGCCCAGGGTGTCCAACAGGCACCTCCTGCCCTGACAGCTCTGACCCCTCGGTGAAAGGGCACAGCCTGAAACCTGCAGTGGTCATCCATGACATTTACTCACTATTTCATACTGCTTTTAGTCTTCCCTTTTCTCCTGAGCCATGAGTTTCTTTGACTTTTTCAGAGAAATGATTCAGCAAGGACAGCACAGGCTGTCTGTGACAAGGTAAATCACAGCACTGGGCTTCTGGTCCACACCTACCCCTGCAGCCCTTTCTACTGGGGCTTTTCCAGTACCATGCAGACCAAAAACCAATTCTAGATGCCACAAGCACCAGGGAATAACGAGAAGCAGCATACCAGGCTAGGAAAATTAAGAATGTTTAACTCTGATCTTAGCAAGCCCAGTCTTACAGCAGAGTTTGGACCTCTGGGAGAGTGTGCAGGTGTGCTGCTCCCTGAGCCTTTAGTGACCACGGAATACAGCGTGACAAAACAAGAATGCCAGAGGCAAACACTGCCTCTCTCTTCACCCAGATAATTGGGCAATGATAAACTCAAACTGTTATCACAATGTTCAAGCTTGTGCTAATTACACTGGTCAAAGAAATCCTGCTTAAGAGCAATGTCTTGGGCTGAAAATAGAACTTCAAGAATAACCAGGAGACTCCAGAGCCTCTTCCTTGTCCAGGACAGGGGAGAGGCAGATGCAGATAGTTACCCAGCCTTACACAAGTTTAGTTATTTATATAATGTGTGACATTTCCTGCACAAAGGAGCCCTGACTTGCAATAGCTGATGTGTGGCCTTGCTTGGCATACAGATATGCTCATGCACCTGACAGGAATTAAACTAAAGTCCAAACTTGGACTTCCTGCTCTTCAGATGCCAGTTACTGATTACTCTGAAGCTCACCTATCCCTGCCTGCCTCTAATTCAGAAGGAATACTGGAGTAAGACTCCACTACGTTTCAAAAACAAATCTGGAAATTTAACATTTATTAATGGCCATATTCTAGACAGGATAAATGTCTAAGAACTCTACAGCCTTAAGTCACAGGACTGGGGGAAACTGGGATGGAAGCAAACACTGGTTGCTTTCACATGCTTGAGTTTTTCGTTGGAATAGTAAAGGATTCTTCAGCAAATTTTGAACAAGGGAATGATGCAAGTTACATGACCCAGCAGCCTCATGGCTACACAACTGGCACCACCGCAGTTTAAATTCAGGAATATTTCAGGGAAATTTTAATCCTTTTCCCCAGAGCAGAAGCTCATTTCCCATCTAACTTTAGTGTCAAATTTGACATTCAGAAATCAGTAGACAGTGGAGCATATTTAATCCTAAGTGACTTGGAAGCATATGCTGCCTCCTTTGATCACCACTCCAAAATTGTTGTAAGATCTCAAGGCTTACACTGACAGATCTTGTCCACGTATTGCCCATGTATTTTAAGAACGAGAAGCAGCAAAATCCAGCTAAATCACAGCAGAAAAAGGTAACAATACGGGAAAAAAATGCTTTAAATAGCAAAACAAACTTTAAAGCACATTTTTCAAACACAAGAAACAGTAGTTCTCTTTAAAAGACAATTTGTGCATTATGATAGAGCCAAGTAAAATCGACACCCTTTTTGGCATACTGTACTCAAAAGCCACTCTGTCATATGTATTTTTCACCACAAATGTTATTTTTCCTGGATACATTAATTCTGGAGTTATTTGCATTACATTTACAATACAGCATAAAGTTCCAGTATTTATAGGCTAGGAAAAAGCTCTGAGGGCAGCAGTAGGATTTTTTTTTTTCTTTCCAAATATTTGAGAGTCATCATTAGAATCACCTGACTTCCCAGAGCAACACAACACAGTCATCATTATTTCAACTAATTCAGCAGTGTCATAAGTATTTGCTCAGTGACAGATATGTGGCCAAGAGGAAGATATCAATCAAGCAAATGAGCATCAACCTGGCTACCTTGGAAAGGGACTTTATGCAATTTCCATTGCAGACATTAGGGCTGCTGAAGTTTCAGGCATGAACAGATTAGATTTGCAATTACACCGCTCATTTCCATGAGGCAATGAACCATTTGTGACTCCTTGTAATTAAATCCCTTTCAAACCACCTTATCTTTGGACTCCTTCTACAACAATTCGCAGGGAGTCCCCTCCAAAGCACATTGCCAGTGGAATGAAAGACTATTTTCATCCCAATGAAACACTGACTGGTGTAAGTCGCATCAACAAGTGCTTCGGTGTTTCTGAAGGAAGTCAGTGGGATCAGTGGGTCATCAGCAGTAATTGGCTTTGCTCTGAAGATCCACTATCTGGGCCTTGCTGTTTGCCTGTGAGAACACAGCCAAAGTCAGGAAGTTTTCTCTATTTCTAGATGGACACACTTATTTCTGTTTAAATATCTGTAGGCCCATGACATAAAAATACCCTTAATGCAGTCTCCAACAAATTCAGTGATGGTCATCGTTTGTAGCAACCTATAACTGCAAAAATACTGCATTTTAAATACATGTCTAATGTTGTCAACCTAGGACTCACTGTTGCAGAACAGGAGGCTGCCATTGAAATCTGGTCAAATGCAGTGCCATCAGAACATCCAATTTCATGAATTAACAAACTTAGCCTGAGACATCCTAACAAGTGTAGACTACAAGAATTACACAGAGGACGTAGATGGAGCACCTCACTAATTATAGAAGATTATCTGGTTAGCTCCACCAGCATTTCCACAGAAAAACTGAATTCAGAGATGTTTCACGTCACTGAAAGAACCCATGGAAACCTTGAACGCTCTTAGTTACAAAACAGGGTGAGAAATTTGTTTGCCTCTATGGAATGTGGGTATGAGGCACATTCAACACAGTTTAATACTCACTTCAATATATGCAGTAGTGTCTATTGCTGCTTCATTATTAGTTTAATATTGACTAATTAGCAGCATTTAAAATGCAGGTGTAGTGTGATAAAATGGCAGCTGCTGTTCATTTTGTGTAGGTCAAACACACAATTCAGTTCAGCTCCCAGACCACACTGCAGAGCAGAACACGAGGAGCAATTACTTTTGGATCACACCTCCTCTGCCACAGTACTTCAATTACATTTAATTACTTGGTGGTTGCATACCAATGAGTCAAAGCAAGAGTTATTATGATGAAAATATATTTCCATATGTACTTTAACATTTTCCAGCTCTTATGCACCAGAAATGTAGGATTCAGGCTTTTGCAGCACTTAGTGAAATATCTACACTTATTTCTGGATAGATATCTGTACTCCCATGACCTAAAAATACCTTTAATTCAGGTTGAGGGCCTGTGATATTCAGAAACTAACATGAAGTGGTCTGATGCTCCCAGTTTTATACAAGAATTCTTGAACCACAGAAGACATGTTCATACCAATCTTCACATCACTGCAAAGAAATAATAATGCAAGACCAAAAAATGCTTCTATTGTCAAGTGCAAAGCCCAACACTGAGGAGAAGAAAAAATAGTCTGCTTTAAATTTTACTCAAAGGAGCAACAATGGGTGTATAAATGCAACAAGAATCTCATTGCTAACTTCTTTTGATTTTGTGTTAGATTCAAAGTGCCTGTTATATGAGAGCCACATTTAATTTCTAAAAAAAAAATTTTGCAGACACCACCCCCAAAGGAACACTAAATAGCAAGGACCTAAAGTGACTCAATTGCAGAGAAAAGGGGGGAAAAAAGAAAAAATTTAATATTGAATCCAGAGATTTTATTTGCACTGAACTTTAAAAGAAAGTATGGTCATGTCACTCCAAGAAAAAACAAATCACGGCTCAAATGAAACGTTTGCTTAATAACATGGTGAATGTCAGCTATAGATTTCTGCTGCAATATTAAAGCTGAGGAAAAAAAATAAACAGTAAATCTCCAAGCATTATTACTCTGCAGGAAAAGTACACACACTGAAAAACGAAAGTTCTAAGAGCATAGCTGATTCACCACAGGGCACCTCCAGTGATACCCACAGCCTGAATGTGTGGCCAGCCCCCTCCACTTAGATGTCAAAATTCAAGGCAGGCAGAATATTTGTGAGCCTGAAGTCTGCTCTGAGACTCCAGAAAGAGCTTTTGAACCTCACTAACCAAATCAGATTTGATCTGTGTTTTCATACACTACAGGGAGGGTTCAGTACCACTGAATCCTTACCATTTTTCAGAACAATATTTTGATAAATTACCTCTGCTAGGAATGGTGCAGTTGCTTTCCAGAAATCAGCTCTTCTGCACTTTGTCCCCCCCCAGGGAATAAAGTGCAGCAAAGGAGAGGGGTTTGATGAAAATCCCTGTATATCTGCATCTACGATTGGCCTCCACTTCCCTGATAAGGAAGGCTTGAATGTTAGACCTTATAAACCTATAAATTTCCTCTATAGAAGTGGGCCATTTAGGCTGTCTTGCAGGCCAAAAAATAATAGATTTCTCAATGATCAAAACTGCTATTAGCCTGCAGTTCTCTCTGAATAATAGGTCACACTCCCAGGCGTGTTCATCTTCCCAGTGTCAGCTGAACAAGGATCTCGGGAAAGAGATCTGAGCTGTGTCAAGCAAGGAGTAATTGATTTGTAATCTTGTTTTCTAACACAGCACAGTTTGCTAACTAGATTCTACAGCCTCTATAAAGCACAAAGTTATAAACTTGCCATTTTTATGACACAGAAGCCATTAATACACATCTTTGCATATTGTTAGACACCTGAGGAACAAAGTGGCTTCATAGATCAGCAAATATTGAAAGCAGGTGGTGTTTCTATGATCCTCTAATACATCATCCAGTGAGCCCAAACCTGTGTGAGCCCACGACACTCAGGATTCATCTCATTTACTCAGCTGAATTTTAGCACAACCAAATGCTCTCCTGCTAACTGAGTAACCAGGGATTAATTTCCACCTGCTGGCAGATGAACACTAAACCTGAAGCAGCCATGCTCTCAGACATCAGCATTGCCAGTGCTGTGGAGGGACAGTTCATTTTGCCTCTAAATGTAACAAAATCGATCCAGTAGGCAGAGACCTAAAGGGACTTGGAAATGAAGACCAAAAGCTGCAGAAGGCAACTACCTAGACAAGGAAGTGAGCAGGTTTTAACCATGGATTGAGTGCAAGAGATATTTGCATCAGTCTTTAAACAGTGGAGTCCTGGAAACCACCTCACCCAGAGCCTGCTGAAGTTTTCCACTGACAAATTTCCTGGTATTATTTCCCACACACACTAAGCATGATCCAAAATATTCTTCCTCAGAACCACCCTGCTGCAGTTTCAGATTGGTACAGGATTTTCTTCACTCTGCCCATGATCCAGAAGGAAAAATCTGATCCTGCTGCAGTGTGCCCAGGATTCGCTCTCCTCTTCATCAGAGCAATGAGAAAGGCACCTGGCTTCGAGGATGAGATCACAGCCACCCTATTTTAAAGTGAGGTTCAGGTACCACTGATTTAAGTGGAACTTACACAGTGCTGAAAAGCACAAGCGCTTTCCGAGGCCAAACCAGAGCCTGTGTGTGAAGAGCTGTATTCCCTTCCCTCTGGGACCTTACAAACGTGCCCTCATTAGGAGTGGAGAGCCAAATTAAGCTGTACAACCATGTGGAAGAGCAAAAGCAAGAAAAAACCACTCAGAAACACCTTTCTGACACTGTAAACAGCCCAAAGGCAGGCAATGCACAAGTTGGGGAAACCAGGGGTGACCATGGAACTTATGATCAGTTTAAAAACCATATTAACACTCAGTAATTCTTAAGCACGTGAAGGTCAGACACTTTCTGTAAATGAGGCACTGCTCAAGAACAGCAAATGATCCCTTCTGGCCCTGGGGAGAGCAACTGCACAGTCCATGGCAGGCTCACTGTGGGAGGGAGACCCAGCACACACCGCTGCCACCACAGCTCTGTGACCAGCCTGCCTGAAGAGGATGCACAGCCAGGACCTAAGGAACTGGGGCTTTTTTAGTTTTATCTGATTTATCACCACTTTTAAATTAATTGCTTCCACACACATTTTATTCCAAAAATCGCTTTTCAGAGGGTTTTGTTTTGGTTTGTGCAGCACATTGGTTCTTTCCTTTGATAAATGGAAGTGTTTTACTTACACAGCAGAAGCCGCAAAGAAAATGTAAAGAGGTTGGGGATTCTGCCTCAAAAACGTGCTATTACTGTGAATTTTTTTTAAAAATGCTAATAGCATCTGGTTCACCACTTCACAGATGGATGGAGCCTCTTTCCTGAACAAGAGGCCTGTGCTCAGTGAGCCCATCAAGGACATCACACAGGTAGAGTGCTGTCTAAAGAGCAGACACGCACCAGTAATTTGATTTTGAGTAAGTTGTGTCAAGATTGTCTTCCTGTAACAGTTCCAAGTGTTTACTTGAGCTTCCCAAGCCATCTAAATCTTTTATAAAGAGCAATGAAAGAGGAGGATGATGAACTTGTGCAAAATGGACATTCAATCTTAATCACAGTAAAAATTAAAGTTTCTCTCCAAAGAACGTGCCAAATAGTGACAGGAATATTTTAGCACTTGTCCTCCAACCCTGCTCGAAAAAAGAAAATTAAGTCAAATCCCTATGAAGTGTTCGAATCCTTCCTGCCTCAAATGTTCTTAAAGTTCCTAAAATTATTTTGTCAGTCTACTGAAAGTAAATGCTCCCCACTTAGTGCCAGCAGCTGCACATCCCAGGTTTTGCTGAAGTAGGAGGTGAAGCCACCAGTGCTGTGAGCTCACCTGCCTGGCAAGCCAGAACTCAAAAGGTTATTGATAAAAAGGATAAACAAAATCGTCTTCACAGTAAAGCCTGATCTGGCAACCCATTTAAAACTTCCCTTGATTTAAAAGAATTTGCTTTCAAGCAAGTATCAATGCTTCTAAGTTTCCAGTTTTTGAATCAAGTCTCTCATTTACATTTTGGTTTATTCTTGAAATTCTATACAGCTGAAGTGATGGAATTATTTCAGAAACTCAGCTTTACTAAAAATTCAGCTTTTAATTTACATTCTTGTGTAGCAGCTTACATTCCTGTTTGCAGTCTTACAGATAAATCTGTCACTAAAATATCACCCAAACAGCTTAAAATGTAGAAGTTAACAGAAAAACTGAATCTAAAATTGTGACTTTTATAATATGATTGAAGGCAGATTCATGATGTGAAGAAAAAAAAAGTTTTACTTACAATTTAATACTTGGAGTTGGTAATCCAAGAGTAGCTTTATGATAAATCCTACATATTTCTTAGAAGATTTAGTGAGTTTCCATATATACACACACACACACTTTTCTCATGCTAATTGTACAATGTCCTGCATTTCTTAATGTTAATCTCTTGGCAAATTTTATAATGCTTAAGGTGACTTTTGGCAGCTGAGTCCCCACAGACACAACTGTCCTCATTCTTACAGAAACTAATTTATTTTTTTCCCCACAACAGGTGTGCCCCAAAGAACACGGTAAGTGATAGGAATCAGCTTCAGGATTATTTAAATCCTTTATTCTTTGAAGCATGTAGTGCTGGCTACTTTCTTTTCCCACTGCAGCCTTCCAGCATTTACAGTGGTAAAATGGCTATTTAGTGTCGATGACAATAAAGCAAAGTGGAAGAAAGCAAACTGACACTGACACCATATAATAGAAGCAAGTTTGAAATTTAGCTCCTTAATCACTCAAGGAAATTAAAAGATTCCTATCTTGCAGATGAACAGGCCATGGAGGTAGAAAGCAAGTCCATTCTCTAATTAGCAGCTTTTTCTTGCAGCTCCCTAAGTCTCAGGTGAAAGCCAAAACCTTGGAGAGCTGTGCTGGCTCCTGAGCACCAAATCCACTCTGCAAGAGAGGGACACAAAGGACAGGGGATGCTGGAGGGAGGGAACAAGAGCGAGCCGTAGGGGATTCCTAAACACCAAGACTCTAAAAACACCTTCAGAAAGGACAGCGAGGATGAAGCATTGATTTGTCCCCTCATCGAAGGCAATGTGATAATGGCCTCAGCACTTTGTTTGGGTTTCAAAGTTCCTCGTGTTATTTTGGGACGTGACCTGTCTGTGCAGATGCACAGTGAGACATCTTTTATCAGCTCTCACACGTCTCTGTGTCTTGCTGCCAACCTCTCAGGCCACCACCATGCAACAGCATCCAGAATTCAAACTGAACAAACCAGAGAGACTTTCCAAAGTAACTGTGTCATAAAAGGCAAGTCTAATTCTCTTAGCTCATTCAGTAATTACAAAATATTGGGACACAGATTTACACCCCTCCCTGCCCAGACACTAAAGCTCGTTTGCACTGCCAGCCTGCCCTGTCAGGGGAGTCCACACCCACACATCTGAATCAAAGTCAGCAGGAACAATTCTGTTATCTGGGTACTTTTTCCAGGGAGCAATTTGTTCATTCTCCCTGCCTGTTGCACGTGTTGGGAAATGTTTGTTTGGAAACATCTCATCATCTCCTGCTTCAGGTCTCCTGTTCTGTAGCTTCTGACCATGTTCTACCAGGCACCTTGTGCTACAAGGAGGAAAGGAAGTGGCTTTGCTTCATGTTGGCTGTTTCATCTCCATGAAAACTGTGAAGGAATCTCCCTCAAGCGTGCTCCTAATCCATAAACTGCATGAACCCACAACAACAACAACAACAAAAAAAAACTCATTGGCTTCAAAATTAATTTGAGAATGAGGGGCAAAGTTAAACAAACACTTTTATCTGAGTGAGACGTTCCCTCTTTAACACCATTTTCCACACACACTAAAATCCTGTATTTGGTACCAAATATAACATGCAAGGCTGCCCCTGGTAACTTTCCCAGAGACATTCTTAGAACACCCACAGAACTAAAACATTTCTGATCTCCTGACAGACGGGAGGGCACAAACCAAGAACTTGTTACTAAGAAAACAAGTCATGATAAGAGAGGGAAACCTTCAGGGAACTGCAAAAGCAGTTTAGCTCTTCCTCCTCAGCCTCACAGGAGCTCAAGTCCACACTTCATCAGAACTGTGTGCTACACCTTTCCAGGACAGGGCACAGGTAGAACTGAGGGGCTGGCACAGACACCTGCATGACAAAACATCACTTTCCCAGAAGATGCAGTTACCTCAATCCAGATCTGCTTTGCTTTCTCACTGAATACGTTTCTAGCACTTTAAACAATGTTAATACAGTTCTGTACTGCTCTGTTTGAGAGGTGGGTTTGGTGCCTGGCTCAAGCCACCATTCCTATCCTGATTCATACCTCAGGAACTCCTGATTCGTACCTTGAAGTGATGATTTCCTCCCCCAGAAAACAGAAATCCTGCTCCAGCCACAGGTGTCCTAATCAAGCTAAAATAGTCTGAGAACAGCTCTGGGCATTTCCTTGTAGGTTCCAATAAACTGAGTTCCTTCTGCTGCACAACTGGTTCCTAATTTGACACCAGCATGATGAGAGGTCAGGAATGGAAACATTTTTAGGACCATTCCACTTAGTCTGTGTGGCTTCTCAACTTGATCTTTCCCCCCGTGTGTGTAATTTTGCAGAGATCTGTGCATAAAACTTGGGTGGTTTAAGTATTCATCAGCTCCTGCTGCTCCCTTCCCACCCAAGAGCAGAGCACCAGCCCTGACACTGCAGCAATCATTTCCACAGTAACTAATTGCAAATCCAAGCAGAGATTGTGCCTCCAGGTGAAGGACTAGCACCAGGAACAGATTAGTCTTCAAAATGCCATTTTCATGCAAATGCACCATACAATAAAGAACAGAAAAAAATTAAGCACAAGCAAACAGACAGCACAATTTGTTTAATGTTCTGTCAGTTCTGCAAAAGTATCAAGGGGCTTAAAGTTTTGAGCATATGTAAAAATCAGATTCTGGCTCAGGTCTTGGGAGATTTAGGAAGATCGCAATGTCACTTCTGGAGGTTTTGCCCTCTCAGTTTAAGTGAAAAGAGACTATGTCTACTAGGTGTTATATAGGACTCAACCAGCTTCCTGAAGCCAAAACTAAAGGAACTTAGATACTGTGTGTGCAAATCAAACTCTGCTGCAGTCATACTGAAAACTTAATTTCAAAGGTGGCAAGTCTGCCTGGCCTTTGCAGGACTTTCTGGCACTGGATGAGAAAAAATTTACATGGAATATGTAAAGTCACCCTCAAGCTGTAGCTTATCAGCCCTTCTGAAGAAATTGGGTTTTTAGTATCAGCAATACTAAACACATTTCCTAAATTTACATGGACTTTTCACCAGAGAAACTCATGATACTTTTCAAAGTGAGTTTTAGTTGAACCGAATGGAGACGCACGTGTTAAACTTCTATTGTTGCTGCTTAAAAACAGCTAATCCTGGAATATGAGAATTTTAGGAAGAAGCATCAAGGGCAGTGAAGCACCTTGGGAGCTTCACCACAATTCCTTGAAGTAGTTCCCTCTCTTCTTGACACCTCTGAGAAAACCAGATTCTTTTCTCGTTAACTCCCTGTATTCCCCCACCAGCCAACGTCATCTGTTCAAGTGGGAGGCTTTACTTTGTTAAAATACATTTACTTTGTGAGGTGAAAGCAGTGACATTTCATCAACCTGCCCCCAAATCCCCTTTAAGGTCTCTACAAATAATAAACTGCCTTCATAAGAAAGGCTGTTCAGATGACTTTATATCATTTATTACAGATGAAACACGCAGTTTTTGATACTTGAAGCTGTTGATCACTTCTCTGACACTTGAAGCACTTCACACCAGATGCCTTTGGAAGAACTCAGCTACAAGGCCCTATTTAGAAAGCGAGTGCTTCTGTGTTTTGAGTGCTTGTTTTTGTGAGCAGAATGGTCTGGATATTGCCTTGGGCCAGTTTCAATGTTGCAGAGAGTGTTGGTGTCACCTCCCTGACTTAACATTCCCAGTAAGGGATACATAAATGTCCATTTCCGTGAAAGTGCTCCTGATCCTATTGCTGAGTAAATAAATAAACAGTGTGCTGCTACAGACTTGGGATCAGTGATCCCTGCCAGCTGGAACCATGCTCTACACCCACAGAGTGATTCTCCTGCTCCCACTGCAATCAATTTGGAAGTTCACACTAAAGAGGAGCAGAAAGAAAAGATCTGTGAATTTTCAAAGTCCGAGCAAACTCTTGAGAGAACAGATTTTACACCTTGAAAGTCATCATTTTCTTCAGACAACAGCTCTTTAGCCCAAAGAGTGGGGTCAGTGAGTGAGAAAGTCAAAAGCTTTCGTTTATAGTCACATTTTATTTCCAGGATTCCTTAGGTCAGCATGCCAAAATTAGACAGTAACCAAGTACGGTATTTCAGACTTTGGGCCCAGAAGAAGAAAATTATTCCTGGCAGTTACTAAAACTGATGCATGACTAAAGTAGCACCAAGGATGTGCACACATCTGCACAATCACATAAAACACATGTAACCAATTCCATTCTGCAGCCTCTCTCTACTGGCAGTGCTCAGATCTCAGCACTGATTTTGTGATCTCTAACAGCTTCCTCAGAACCTCCAGATGAAGGGCTGAGGAGTAGCACATGAAAGAGCCCCTTTCCTTTAGCAAACAGGTTTAAGAGCAGCAAGCTTGGCAATTATGCAGCTGGTATTAAAAAAAAATCTACTTTAGCAATTTAAGTAATTGCTCATTTTACAAAAACAAGCTTTAAGAAAGTAAACACATAAAAGGATGCTATCATTTGTGTATGTGGAGTTCTAATGAAGACTGCCATGAGAGAACTGAGCAATTGGCATGAAATATCAGGAATTACTGATTTTTTTTTTTTATCTTTACTAGGTGGTTTAAGCAAAGATCTACTCTGTGGAATTATGTTTTTTCCCTAGTGAAAAATAAACAAACAGGAAAAAAAAACCAAAACAACACAAAGCCATGCCTCTGTCCTCTCAGCACTACCAGGCACTCACTTTTCTGGGTTTTCTTTCCTCCTCTCACTTTGGTTAAAAGCTTCCCTGCTAACAGCCCACAGTGCACACACCCCCAGGGGAGCAGCCTCAGCAGCTTCCTTCTGTCCAGGTCAGAGACACTGAGCCCCAAAACACCACACTGGGGTTTGTGCCACAGCTATCCCAACCTGACCTGTGAGCTGGGAATTTTAAGGGTCTTGGAAAGTTATCACTGGGGCAAAATTCATTTGTCAACAGATAACAAGATATTAATTTAGTTTAGATTTGTTGGCTCTGTTACATAATGGATTTTTGGGGTTTTTTTTAATCACAGTTGAGCAGCCACTCTGGAGTGCTAACATCCAGCTCCGGATTGGTTTATGTGCACAGCTACACAGGACACTTTAAAATGAATTAAAACTGAGCACATAGGGGAAAAAAAACAAACAAAAAAGGTGCAGGAGCAGTGTCATTCCAATTAAGATGCCTCTGCAATTAACATCCCACAAGGATCTGTTCTTCCATGAATATTATTCAGTGATTTTTTTTTTCCCCCCAGTGAATTGGAGAAAGTGGGCATGTATAAATCAAGGCATTGGTAATTTTCAGACAATTTAATTCAATTTGCAGTCATAAATTCTGGGCTTGTCTGACAAAAATACACTTCCATATGGACAAACACAGAATGCTTTGTGACCTTAGCAGCTGTTGGTAAATGAACCTGGAGGCCAGGCCAGAGCAGTACCTAAACCATCGATACATGAACAGGGGACAATCCAGCAGAATCAGCTTTCTGCAAAAATGTTGAACCTGCAAAGAGCCAGCGAGGGCACAGATGAATTATTTCAGGTGGGGAACACAGACCTGCAGGATGGGAAACAAAGCACATGGATCCAGATGCTTGGCTTATCCAGGAGGACGAGATGAGTTTATTCCCATCATCGAGTCAATAACATCCGGTGCAAAAAAATCTACTCAGGCTGGGATGAGCTGCTGGGCAAATTCCACCTCCAGGCAAGGATTTATATTTTTATTCTAAGAATAGTTATCTACAGCAAGAAATTTTCCTGGACACTTAAGGAATTGTCTATGACCTGAAGCCTTTAATCAACAGTGGCTGTTTTTCAAAAAATTCCATGTTCAAACAGAATTTAGGGAGATAGCATTAGCTTTTACCAGAAACCAGGGTCTAGTAGTCAATTCTAGCCTTAAAATCTAAGAAGCATCTATACATGAGTGGCCAAGAACAACAACCTTTATGTAACATGTGTAACAACAACACTGGGTCATTAGAAGAAAATACTGTCACATCACCAAAAGCTATTGTGCCTGCAAGAGTTGGAAACCAGCCTGCAGTGAGAGAAAGAAATTTCATCCTGCTGCTTTTCCAAGAATCAGTCTTTTTTTTCAGAGCTAATGCAACAGCTTTCTATAATATCATTATTTATTTTAAATTAAGTAAAAAGTGATTAATTGCTCAATCAGCATTCTTTCCATTTTATATAGACTCTTGTAATTCACAGACAGTTTCTAAACATAACAGTCAATGATTTTGCCCTCTGGAGACAGTGAAAAGATTAGGGGTTTTTAGTTGAAATAAATATTTTAGTGAATGAAAACAACAACCTCTCAGCATCTCAGAACAGATGTTACTTCCCCAGTGTATTATTGATAAGAGTGCTCAATTTCCATTTAGTTATGGCCCAACTCAAGGAACTAAGGCAGTCTCAGTGTGGTGACTTCATTTTACACACTAGATCCATTTGTATTTTTTGTGATTAGCCTTCATTTTGTGGAAAACAACTTTCACCGAAGATAATACATGTTGAATGCACAGTACAACTCAGCTAATGCAGGAATTTACCACACCACCCGCAGACATGGAAAAGAATGGAAACTTTGTGAAAACCTGTTAATGTTTCACCATCTCATTACAATTAAGGGTAACCAATATCATCAAAATAATCACGGGAGCTGGGGAAATACAGAGCCCTTTCAGTGCATCCACTGATGGCTGATCCTGTGCTGTCCTTGCTCAGCTCTTCAAGGGAAAACACAGAGTTCTCATTCCATGGTGTCCCTGCTCAGTTCCTGAAGGCCACTCTGATCCTGCACAATTCTATTATCTATAAAGCCTTTGATAGCCACAAGCTCCTCCACCTTTCCACTTGTCTGTCCAGTTACCAGCTCAGGAAAGAAAGATCTTTTCATGGCATGAGGGACCAGAGCTGTGTCACTTCTTAGGGATCCTAAAGCCACATCCCAGTGCAGCAGGGCTGATATCCAATATACTGCAAACATGCAGGAATGAAAACAGCAGGGGAAAGAGGAATAGATTGTGTAAGAATTATTGTGCTTAGCAAATCTTTTTCACTTTAAACAAGTTTTGCTTTTCAGACTGGAATGGAAGTATCCAAGAGAGGGCAGACACTTATCATTGATTCGTGAATCTTAGATGGACCTTTATTAATTAAGTATCAGCACAACTAATTGAGAATTACTTCATTATCTAGCACTTAGGAGTCAATGATACCAGTTAAGTTACTTCACTGTTGCGTTTTCCTGCACCAAGCTATTTGAAGTTTGCTGGCAGTGACCAGCTGGCTCACAAGCATCTTAAGGTGCCAGAAGGAAAGAGATCAGAACATGAGAGAGCCATCAAAAGCAAATGTTCTGTATTCTGAATTTAAAGGATAAGATCCTTCCTAATGTAGACAAGACTGTCTATAACTCCTTGGGCTGTTTAAGAACTGCAAAGTATTAGAACATCAGAACACATTAAGTGTGTTCCTGAGGGAGAAATTACATGGGTGGCAGTGCAGCAGATCCTGCAGCCTAATTTAATGGAACAAAACAGGCAACTCTTCAGTAATAATGCATCCCAAATGAGTCTGAACATTGAGTACTCCACAGGAAAGGGAAAGCTAGTGAGGCACCAGCCGGATTCCATTTTCAATTTTTGCTTAGCTTCTGGGGCTTGCTCCTCATTGTTGTAGTCCAGGCCAAAGACTAAGACTGCAAATATTAAAAAAAAAAAAAAAAAAA